>WAAD01023074.1:0-29956 GCA_013389945.1 Fregata magnificens
CAAAAAGAAGCAGCTGTTTTTAGGGATGCAACGGTATTGAACTTCCAACCAAAGGCATAGGAGAGCTTCTTTTATAGCTCTAGCTACTGGACCCATCTGGCTCTTCACTTAAGTACTGCAAATGAAGGAGAGAAACACTTTGCTTCCCATCAGTGAGGTCCTGAACAGAATGCATAATTATTCAGAATAAAAGCTTTCCAGTCAAAACTAGCTGCATTAACAACACATTTCCAAACTTTAGTGGATGAAAACAATTTAATCCATCTTATTATCTAAAGAACACTCTGATGAAATCAGAAGCATATGAAAAGGGGAATCATACTTACTTGAAATAATTTTTAATACCAACATCCCCAAGTCTGATCATGAGGAAACTGGGTCAGTGTTTCTAAAACAGTTTCTTCTGGAAATGAAAGATTAATTTTTGATTTACCTCCATTTTGAAAGAAGGGGGAGAGAGGAAAGGGAGAGTTGGTAGGCTTGTAGGATGCAGCAGAAGCTGATGTATGGTCTCTTTCTAGTAGGAGACTTGCATTATTGAGGCAGGAGGCTTGCTGTTCCCCAATACCCCAGCTCTGAGTGCTTTAACTAAAGTAGTATTCCCCTCCTCCAGCAACTTAAATGAAATGCGAGCCTTTAGAGGTGCTTTCAATTTTTCTTTCCACCACTTTGAAGAGAAAGCCTGCAAGTGCTAGAAATGTTATCAAACAGGTTGCTTTAAAAAGACCTTTTAAATGAGAAATCCTTTCCTAATGCAATAATCTTCTATTTTCATTTTTGTTCTTGTGGAGATCTGACAGAAAGTAGATTATGGCAGAACAATATTTACCTCCAATTCCTACCAACATCTGTAAATTAGGATTTGCAAGAAAAGAAGTGGATTATGGACTTTCATTACAATTACAGGGCTACAGAACAACAACTGTTGCCTAGTTATGATTATAGCTAATCCTTTCATTGCCCACAGTGGACCAAAGAAATTTTCATATCTTAACTGTAAAAGTAGGTGTCTTCTGTTATCAGTAGCTTTTAAAGCAGATGTATCCAAGCAAAATGCAATTTTAAAATACAGGAATCTATGTCAGGATTTACATGCAACTTCACTTTTTGTTTTCTCTCCACATCTAAGAATATGAACTCACTTTATAATTATTACAGGATTCAGTCTCAATATGGACTATAATTTTGGTGATGCTATTTTTACTATTGAAAGCTCTTCAGAGCATACGACAGCAAACACTGCTAGAATTTATGTCTAAATGCCAAAATCAGTTCTGGATGGGTTCTCCATTGCCTGTTCTACTCGATATTATTATTTTTCTAGCACATTGGGAGAAGTGGAGCCAACTCACCTCTCTTTTCCATTATTTGCCAGTTTTCTGTCCTTCCTTTTCCCCCAAGAACACTAAATCTAAATTGCAGCATTTGACTCAAAGATATAAAAATTTATAAGAGACTTGGAAAGGGTTTGGCTAAATCTAAAGTTTATGTTGAATTAGCAGAATATCTTTTTGTAGTCTAGAGATTCTCAAAGACACCGCTTTACTTCCAAGTGTTGATTTCCCTTAAAAGCTAAATAGGATAACCACATACAACTCCTTGCCAAGCTTTATCAATTTTATATTTCCAGAATCAGGTTATGTTAAACTTGGCCACTTTCCTTGTATTTTGTAAGCCTCTCCCTGTCCTGTTTTTCCCTTAAATGTCATCTTTCAAACACACATGCAAATGAACAATTCGGGGCCAGAAGTTTATGCTATGTTTGTAGGAATCCCTGGGATGCTTGGCTGATTGTTTTCTTTCAAAGATGTAACACCTAATAAATATTCCACTTAACACCACTTAGGAAGTGGCATTAAGCAGGAAAAGGCCAGGAACTAGGCCTATAAAGAAGTTCTATCCAGCATCCTCCATGGTTTTTCCTCCGATATCTTCCAAAACTCAGTACTGTAATTAAGAAATGATGTTTCTTTGAATACTTTTTTTTTTGGTGTGAATAGAAGCTTCAACTGGACAGTTGTGGTGCAAGAGGCACTTATATTTACCAGTGTTTGTAAACAAAGACTGCAGAAGAAAACAGACCTTCTTCTCCTTCCTGCTGTTCTTGGCATCCTAAGGGTCTTACACAAAGAATTCTTCTGTGCAAGATGGGCTAAAGAACAGTTTAAGTTCTGTTTTAGTTATCCTTGTCCAAAACTTCAAAACCTGCTCAGGTGATCTCTAGGCCTTGGAGCACCTCAAGTCTGGAAGCATTTGCAGGTTAGGCAGCAGAAGCCCACAGATGCCACAAGTTTTTTTTTTTTTNAACAACTTCTAAAGATCTTCTTGGATAAGCCCCAGCATGTTCATCTAACCACACAGCTACACGCACACACAGAGAACTGGGATCTCTTGGATTTCTAGTCGAGGCAATCCATGAAGTTCCTTCCAAAGGAATTGAAGCACCCTGATACCCTAAGGATTTCTAAATTTTCCTTATGGAGAAGGACTCCAAGTTCTGAATCCCCAAATCATTCTGATGCAACAAAATGCCTTCTCGGTATGCACCCAACACTTTTGTCCAGGGTTCTGTGAACTTTTGTTGCTTTTGTGGCTGCTTAGCTTACAGGAATTTTGGTATCTTCCAGGTTTTGCTAGCCATGATTAAGTCATATTTTCAAAGGATTTTCAAGGTAGGTACTTCCCAGCTTCATAGCTAGACAGGCCTAGTAGATTTATCCGTAAGAACTTAGTTGAAAGGGGAATAACACTTGCCCTGATTATAACAGTCACCAAAAACATGTCAGGGCTGAGGTTCAGTTATGACCTCCTCAGCAGAAAGTACACGTTTGTACCTCTGACAACAACTCGAAGAAGAGAACTTAATATCTCACATACAGGGAGTGAAAAAGCTGAAACTACTGGATAAGTAAGAGCAGGGAAAAAATGTTACAGGGATAGAAATAGTTTTGCTCTTAAGGACCTAGCCATTTAATTCCAGAAGATGAATCAAGATTTCAAATGCTATCTGGAAAATAGTACCTAAGACGTGGATTACCTGTTGCAAACTAAGACATAAGTACACCCCTATCATATGATGAGTATGTGTCAGCTGTGAGAGAGTATCTAAGCGCTAAGCCACCTGATTTGACACACATACCAACTGCTATCCTGTGACCAGGATTATGTATGCCGTTTATCAGGATCTCCTCCTATGCACATTTTATTCGCCTAAGTGTGCATTCATTTTTATGATAGCATCGGATCCTACAGAAGGTGGGGGAAAGGAGAGAGAACATGCCACAGGCACATAGGCTATCAGCCTGGCAGAATAACTAATCCAGCCCACAATTTTTCCCCTTTCTTTCCTGTGAACCTTCAGACAAAGAAGCAGGCCAGGAGGATCTGGCAGGCAAGGCAGTCTACAGTCCATAGGCCTGACCTATCTGTGACAGAGCAAATGATCTCTTAGCATGCTCAAATTCTTCTTCAGACACATTCTCATTTGCTAATGTATTTGCTGTGTTGATTAAATAGTTTTGTAGCTGTCACACTCCACAACCCTGCTACACCGACACCCATGTGTGGGCAGGCAAAACAGAGTCATTCCTTACTGCATACTCAAGTCTAGTTCACTTTTCACTAACATCAGAGCATTCCTTGGACCTTTCAATACTCTTGGGCTGCATTATATTTTTGCCAGATGTATCAGCTTTAACATTGTCCAAGTCTAATTCTTCTGCCTCTGAAGTTCTTAGGTCCTATTCCTAAGAACTATTCCTCTGCCCTTAGGAACATTCATGACATTTCCCCACCAAATATATATTAATAAATTCACAGACTATGCTATTATTCTTTCCCCAAGAAATAAAAATGAAATTACCAGCCCACCATACATCCTTGTAAAGCCTTTCTAGAGAATTCACCAAGCCAAACTTTAACCCTTCAGCCAGATTTCAAAAACCATCAGTTTTCATTAATGCGTATGTGATTTAGTAGGACTGTTAACTGATATAGTTTTGGTTTTTGTAAAACACTTAGCCTCAGAAAATTCCCCAACACACTAATGCAAGCACATTAGTAAATATATATATAGCATGGTTTTACGAAGAATTATGTCTTGTTAGGGTTTTTTTCTTAAACCTTCTAATCACATTACGATCATGATCTTGTCCACTGCTTCACTACTTGTTCCCTTGTTTTTCTACAATTAGATATTAAATGCAAGTTGTCATAGCTACTAGAATTACTTGACAAGTAGAATACTTTTCTATTTTCTAGGAGAAAAAACAAGTCCTAGAGACATCAGCTCAAAGTCTTCATATAATCACTGCCCAAAGAGTATATTTTCTTAAAATTTATGTGTGCTAAGGTTCCTTCCAAACGAAATTATCCTATGTGCTAAGTTTCTGCAAAGTTTTTAATCAAAAGGGAATTTTATTGATATTATAGCTTTACTCAAGCAAAGTAAAGACAGATAAAATGGTGTTTAACATCTTAACATTTGGACTTACCCTCCTCCCTCCCAATAAATTTAATCTCCCAAGTATTAACTACTGTAAGTTTCTGGTACCTCTCAAGGAAGAAATTACTCTACAGTAAGATTTCTTGGAAGTAAAAGGGGAAGTAGTGGTATTAAGTTTTTTTGGCAATGCCATCTCTTAAGATTAGCTATTTGGATCTTCACTCTGAAATAAAATGTAGCCTATGATAAAAATAATCTGACATCTCAGTTTCCATAGAGGATCTCAGTACTGTTGTTATCCCCTCCAAATATTAGAATCAACCCGTGACCTCAGTAAGAAATCTATGGACATTGGAAGAGAAGGCTATCATAATTAAAATTGACTGTGTGGGAAAGGAAAAACGTTTGTCCTTAATTACACTTATGCAAAGTGTTTACAGGCTGAACAGAAGTCATACTTGTCTGTTTCTTATCAGATTGTTTCTAAGGAAGAAGCTAGAAATATTTGTTTGGCAACCACTTATTTTGTAATGAGGTCAGCATGTTCGTTTCATTTGTTTTTCTCCAAGTAATACTTAGTCCCACACCTTCAACTAAAGGACAAAGACCATTATCGCACAGTATTAGCAAGAAGCTTATGAAAATACAGAACAGAGGTTGCTTAACAACATAATACAATGGGCAAAGGCATTTGACAATGTTGAAAGCGAAAAGGTTTTTTGATAATAAGTATTTGATTACACAAAAGAAATATGCTGTAAATATACATAAATTACTTGGCATAGCTGTATTTGGAATCATTTCTATTTCATCTACCATTTCTCATAAGCTACCTACAGTAGATAATAACTAGTATTGTTTCACTACACTTAAGATCATAGTACTGTGGGAAAACTTTGGTTTGTGAGTCTGCCTTTGTTTCATATATACAAATTCCCGTTACCAAGAACTCAGGGTGGTGTCCTTCCTCAGTGCTGGATGGACAATAACTTGCTTACCATGTATATCCTGACTGAGGAATGTCATTTGTGCAGAGGAAATTGAATCCAACAATTTTCATCTCTAGCTGGCAAAATGTTACCTTGGAGATACTGCAATGTGATAAATGCATTATTGGTCAGTAGTGACTGGATAAAAGCAATATTGTCAGGCAGGCTTTCAGATGTAATATGAATGGGAGAATGGGGAAACCAAAACCAACTCAAAAGACTTTTTCCTTTCCTTGAACATCAGGTATCTACCTCAATATGATGATAATAGGAACTACTTTCTATTTGTGATCGAATAACAGTGATAGCTCTTCCTTTATTTAGAGTCCTTTCATCTTTTTAGATCAAGTGCTTTATAGGCTTTAGATGAAGATTACTCCCTCACATCCACCTACCACTGACATGCAGTCAGCCTCTGGGATGCCAGTGAAGAGTGCCAGCAGCGCCACATAGCAGGTTCCAGAAGGGGAAGTAAAAAAGAATTAATCCAGCTGAAACTACAGGGGAACAGCAGAAAGGACAACATAATGACCCAAAATGGAACTTGGCCAAGATACCAGGCTTAACAATCATGCAAGGAGCTGAGCAACTGTTACAGTTTAGTTTTGTGTCTCATCAGCCACGGTAAACCCAGCCAAAACACCACTGCTGAGCCCTGTGCTGATGAACTGATTTAGTACTCCTCTTGCTTCTGTAAGTGGCAAGAGGTGTCATCTATTAATTTGCCAACAGCCCCGACTGCAACACCCAAGTCTCCATTGTTCTCCTTTCCAAGCCACGCACAACCCAGTTTACTTAATAGAGTATGACAAAGTCGCAAGGCAGTATGGCTAAAGAGACAGGCATTCGAGAGGATAATGATCTGTCAGCAGGGCTGTGGCAAAAGGAATTTACATGAAGATTAATCAATGTTTACAGCTCTTCTCATTTATGAGAACAAAGCGCTGTTCCTGTCTGCCACCAATTCTATGATTTTCAAGAAAGAAAAAAAAGAAAAATAAAGAAAAGGAGCACCGCTTTTTAGCTGAGGGATGGGAATATTGTTCAGTATACTCTGCAAGCCCTAGTTTTAGTAGGTATAAATCCATAACCATTCTTTAGTGGGGGACCAATGTTTAGTAGACACTGGATGCATCATTTACACACTGCTTGAAGGTACTTGCATATTATAGTAAAGTTACCTGAGTTAAAAACCCCACAATACCCCAGAAAAACACACACTATCAATTTGCCTCCATGAGCTACCACAGCTGTCATGATTCATGGTGATTTGAGAATTAAATAATCTTTTCTTTCAGAGTTTCTATAATTCAAGAAAGGAAGCAAGTGTGTCTTTTTAAGATGCAGCACACAATTAGAGGTGATATGACAGAACACACAGTAAGATCTGTACAAAGTAGGATTTGAGGAACTTCTTAATAACCTGAAAACTGGAACATGAGTTAAAAAAATCAACTTATTGATTTCTACATCATATTTACAAGAGCTAGTGTTGCGAAATATGAATTATAGCTTCCTATGCCAGTATAAGGCCTGAGCCCCAATGGGATCCATCCTAATGAGAACAAGTGGGTCAACACTGCTAGCTTCATTCAGTCATTTCCCAATAAGGGTGATAGGTTTATACTCTGTGTCTGCCTAGTGGGAGTAGCTCTTGCTTATACCTGTCTCAGTCTTTCCTGGTCACAGCACCCAGGTAGGTAGCAGTGCAGACATTAAAGCTCCTTTCTTGCTGCTGTCATCCTTCCCTCTTCCTACCAAGAGGGAGGCTCTGCCTCAGGGGTCCTGCACCACATACCAACCTTAGGGTGGAGCAAATTCAGAGTAACTCAATTACAGATGATAAAGTTACTCTAGATCTGCCCAACCTTCATTAAGAGAGGAATCTCTCTTAGGACAAGCCAGCATGAAATGGGACCAATTTGGCACGGGCTTAATAAGCAGATTTATGAGTTGGCAATTTCTGTTTTCTTCTCTGCCTCATGGGGTTTGCAGCGCCTGGTTAGGAAGGTGGTTTCCCCAGGCCTCTGGGGAATGCCTCTCTCGCCTGCAAGCCTCACCCGGCTGCTTCTCAAAGGAGCAGCCCCTTTACCCGCCCTTCCCTGTGATAAACTCCTCCGCGAATGTGAAGTCAGGGCAAAACAATGGCAAGTGACAGTGACTGAACTGTATAAACATGTTGACAACTGATTAAGCAAAAATAAAACAAGACTCAAATAGCTCTTCTGCATAATTCCCGATTTGCATAACCAAAAGTGTGGCAAGACTCCAGCCACCGTTAGCTTCCTGCAGCAGCCAGAATAATTCAGTTTGGAGCACTCCTTTGCCAACAGGAATTTCAAAACTCTGCAGGGCACAAGAGAGCCTCAGCAGCCGCTCAGGCTCACAGCCGGCCACCGAGGCGGCAAAGCCTCCCGCCATGGTCAGAGGGGAGCAGCAGGGTTTTGTTGAAGCTGCTCCTCAGCAGACTCACAGGAGCACAAGCCAGCTAAAGGCCACAACAACAGGCAGCAGAGACACCACATATTACAGACCCGAACAGGAGACAAACTGCAGTGCACCAACCGCGGTCAGCACTTCGTCTATGAAATTACCTCAGCTAAAGGAAGAAGGCATCCAAAGGTGTAATAAAGCAAAAACGGATGTCTCTTGCTAGACAAAACTCCGTGAACCACTAACCTTGAGCAGAGAGGTTATTGAGATTATCCAGTACTATACTGTGGTCTCTAAAGCATCTCTAAATTTTGGGCAATAATTGCCAGCTCTGTTCTGACAAAAACAAACAAACCTGGAGAGTATTTAATCATTTTGCCTCCACTATGTACTGGTCTGGGCTCTGCTGCTCTGCAGTCTTCAGCATCTCCCACACTCTTTAGTGAAATCTTACCCGCAAGGGCACAGCTGTCCACAGGGAGCTTTGCTTTAGTTGGTCTCTTACAAAACTGACAATGTTTCTGGTTTTTGGGTGGGTTTTCTTTTTTCTTTGGTTTGAGGTTTTTTTTTTTACATTACAATTTCCAAATGATCCGATGTGGAAATGAATGTTTCTTTAACAATAACAAACCAATGCCAGCAAGGCAAATGTTGTGGCATTACCACAGCTGGAAGAAACTCTTGCTGTGAAGCCAGGAGTGTTGCAGGCTGCTTACAAAGCCATCAGGTTGCGTCTATGCAGAGGTTAGTCTGATGTTTATTTGAAAACAGAATTTTAACTCTGTTTACATATAGGTCCAAATAACCTCAGCTGAAATATGACCATTTTCAGGGGGTGTAGATACATGCACTGTTTGGCCAAACCTTCTTTAAAGCTGCTTGAAACTGTTTAGGAAACGCAGTTTAATAGAAAACTATTGTTAGATTGGTGATCCCATTTCCTATAAGGTAGTTGGAAAACATTCCTCCTCCACAAAATAAGTCTAGAACAGGCCAGTTCCTGCTATTTCTACTATGGCCACTACAGTAGAAGAGTTTTGCAAAGTCATGACAACGTAACTCTCTTGACTGTATCCTGTTCTATTAATCCAGTTCTCCTGGACAATAAATGAAAGATTTTAAACATATTTTTTGTGTTCAGAGAGGACCTTGCTTTTGTGCAGATTTTCAAGACCTCTTTTATGTGAAGAAAAGGGAGCTAGACTGAGTTTTCTTCTTCAGCCAGAGGCAATCTCTAGTAGTATTCCTCTCCTTTTAGTTTTCTGAGAGCTGAGATGACACAGTCTTGAAAAGATATTGCCCCCCCCATGTCTACTGCACTGAAGCCAGATACTGTAACAAAGTTAAAAATAGCATTGGACTATCTACTCCTAAACTGTACAGGCTGCTTTGCTTTCAGGTTTCTGCTTTTCTAGGTTTTCTACTACAATTTAGGATCAGGTCAGTTGTATTCAAAGTGTTCAGGTTTGTTGACCCTTCTTGTCTATAGTGGCTTATGTACTCCTTTCCCTGTATACACACTCCTCTAACTCTTGCACCCTGGTCTCCAGTGCTTAACTGTCGTCACACCCCACTTAACTGCTGTCTACCCCACTCCTTATGCAGTGGGTCCACAAAACTAACCCTGAATTTGTATAGCTCCTTTCCCCCAAAGCTCTTAGCATAGTTTACACTGCATCTTCTCTGACTAGCTGGTTGTCTATACTGTCAGTATTAACCCCTCAAAGCACCCATGCCCCTGATACTTACCATATTTCCCTTGGCTACTAATTTCTGAGGAAGGAACCCCTGATGGGATATCACTTCTTTTGTTTGTTACCCCACCTCAGCTGTCCTACATGAAGAGCCTGGACTTCCTTGGAAACTGGAAACACAGACATGCCTTCAGTTTTTATGCATCTGCACAGACACCCCATCTTCCTCAAGGTCAGCATGGGTCCCACCACATGCAAGGAGGGGTACTAACAGCATAGGAAATAACATTTGACTGCCTGTGGGCCCATTGTGTGTCTCCCCCGAGGCACCCCATTCGTTGGGTTGGTCTCCCATCCCTTGCTGCTGCTACCACAATTTGTCAAAATAAACGTCCTCTGGGATTGCAAACTCCACACCCCCACCCTCCACCCCCCCATCCCCAATCCAAGCCACGAACTCTCAAAAGGGAGCGGAGTGGGAAGCAAAGAAGAGATGGAGGGGGAGAGGCAATGGCTGATGGACTTCCTTGGAACTTCCTGTACCCTCATCTTGAAAGCTTCCAGCTCCCCAGAGGATGCCTTTGCCCTACTTCTATGGTTTGGTGTCCATTCTTAGTCCAGCTGAGAAAATGAATGTCAGAGCCTCTGAAGTAATTCAAATAAACCTATGAGATAATGATAGTGGTGACTCACGACTGGGGTAATGAAGATGCTTCCATGAAAGCCATGAAATATATCCAAGATTTCCTGTTTAAAGTTAGCGTGGATGACCAGTATTTCCAATGGGAGAGAAAGACAAGCTGATGATCCAAAAGAATTGAGGAAAATTATTTAAACTCAAGTATCAAGATAGAACTCCACCAAGTGTTTTTATCAGTGGTCTCTCAGTGTCTGAAGGACAGCCACTAACAATGAAAGGAGAGCCTGAGATAAGAGATAAGGCAAAAACCAGTTATATTAACATTGGATGTATGTGTGTGCATTTGAACATCAATGTATGTCCATTCACATACAAAACCCAATGCAACAAAGTCCTGCATTTAGCACACCTATCTAGCAACAAGGCTTTTTTCCAGATTTCTTAGGTATATGCACATTATCAGTGCCTGTGCTGAGACTTTGGGTTTTTTTACATTTAATTAGCATAAAATCTTTGGAGCCCTGCTTTCTTATCTCTATTATCCAAATGTGGGAAAGAAGCCGACAGCAGATCTCTAACAACCAAATAAGTATGACCAATACAAATTATTTCCATGTTCCTTAAAATGCAGAATTATTAGAGGAAGATTATTTAGATTTCTTTGAAGGTAAAGAACCCCTCTAAAGCCATGAAAATGTCTGTTTATTGTTGAGCAAAGTGAATATCTAATTTGGATTGGAAATAGCAAATCTACTATTTCTTTATTTCTGAAAAAATTATCAGAGGTGAGAAAGTGAAATAATTGGAAATGCTTGATTTGCTATAAATACCCCTTCTATCATATAGACACCAACTTATTTTCTCTGTTTACACATCCACAAATACTTATTCAATTTTCAGATCTTTGGCTGAAGAAGATATATGATCCATAATATAATTTGTTGTGGCTTGACATATGACATAGATGAATACTTTGATCTGCATTAGCTAACCCTGGAAAAAATTATTGAAAGTTACTGCTGACTTTGATATTCTGCCTTTATATCTTCACCAAAGCTCGCACTGGCTTAAAGCTATTCATAGAATGCCCTTGGATAATGTGATAGATTGTACATGAATTCAGCCTATAATAATTTTGGAGGCAGTAATGACAAAAGAAGACTGTCCAGATCCTAGACTAGTAACGGCTTTTTTTTTTTAATTAAAGAAAACTGGTATCCAGTGTTCATTTTCTTGCTGCTAAAATAGCCATGGAATAAATCACAGAAAGCTGAAGTCTGCTTGTATCTGTAGCAGTGTGCATCTACTGACCAGAGAGAAAAATCTGATCCAAATACACTCTAGTCCCATTAGTTAAACTCTCAATAAAGTAGTAAAATGCAACTACAATTTTGTTGAGAACTTAAGCAATACTAAATCATTATTAGTAAAATAGCTTAGTATTTAATCTAACTAGGAACTGAAGATACAGATCCCAATATGTTATTCCTTACAGCTGTTAAGACCAGTACAGAGGCTTTGGGCCATCTTTGAGCCGCATCTTTTAGGAGAGGCAGCCCAGTGAGAAAGAAGGGAAGACGACTTTGAGACATGTCTTACAAAAAGCTATTTATATTTTCCTAGTGCAGAGCTAAGTTAGCCCACCTAAATTTACAACAACTCTTGAGGATCTTAAAAGGAAGCTTCCCACACCTCTGTAGCCAACGCATCATTACAAACACCCATCGCACCATTAGTCCCAGACTAAGATAAGGGACAGTACATCTTTTGTCCTACTCCAACGCTGCTTTACTCTGGGAATACCAGACAGGGTTTTGTCCACAGAAGAGCACTTTTATAAAGACAGGAAGAAATAAAATAGCCAGATCACCAAATAGACTACCTCCTTGTAAGGAAGAGTCCACACATAAGGCACAATTTGAACTGTTTCTGTGCAGATATCAGAATATCAATCATATGCAAAATTAAATTTAGCCAAATAACATAATAAAAAACAAAACTGTGAATCCTCTCATCTGTAGGGCAAACAAGATAAATCTGAAAAATGCCATTTGGTGAGACCATAACCTCCCAATCCATCCAGAACAAATACATTCACAGCAGACAGTGCAACGGACAGAAAATACATGGCCTTTTTCTTCCAGATGTCTCGGAGAAGAAAATAATGAGGCACAGGAAGACAGATTTATGTTGTTTCATGAAAACAGTGTTCTCTTTCTGCCTCTCTTAAATTTGCTTTACTTCTAAGAAGAAGAAGAAAAGTCACTGAAGAGTTGACAAAAGGCTGCTCACCAGATACACAGCATTAATCAATGAACCAGGCATTGGACTGGATTTCAAGAAACCTAGTTTTACTCCGGCCATTTGTGCTAGTTATTTCATGTCTCTGTGCCTCAGTTTCCTTGACTATGAAGCAGGATTAAGTCTTAGAAAGCCATTTCATGTTCAGGGAATGTAAACGGCTATTATCTTAATGTTATAAGTGGAGAAAAGTCAGCAAGTTTTGACCTTTTAATACAGGTCTTCACAAAAAAAAAAAAGGACAATTGTCTGTTTATTTGAAAATGGCTACTTTGTACCTTTAACATCGCAATAAAAAAACAGAAGCAAAGCCTGGTTTTGGTACATGTGTGGTATTACAATCCCTTGTTGCTGATAGTACTTTTTAATGTTAAGAGCCTGTTGGCTAACTTATGTTTCCTCTGGGTGCGTTCCCATATTCTTCTCCTCTTTGGGAGGCAGGCTCTTGTTGCTGCTCAGATATGTATCCCACATCTTGTAATCATTAGCGTGCTCAGGGGAAAAGGAGGGGGCAAGAGGACATTGTTTCAAAGTATGTTTCTGCCCAATTCATTTTGGCTTAATTTGCAGACCAAAGCACAGCTCTATTGAAGCACGTCCTTCCTTAGTCATTTGTCATGCTCCCCCTTCCCCAATACTGAGCTGAGATACTAAGCAGCAATAATGCAGCTTTGGATAGATCAGTAATTTCTCTGCTCATTCTTATCCTAATTTTGTTTAGATTTGGAAACTTTCTTAATTCTTACAAGTGTCAGTGGATTGATAACATGAAGGTAATGGTAGAATTATTAAGTTGCAGCTTTGCATGGCAGCTAAATGTACAGAAAGAGAGAATATGCCACTATTGTCTTTAAAGAGCAGGCAAGCATCTAACTCAAAGCTTCACAGTATGGGGGAGGAGTAATAAAAGAAAAAAAGAATTGCCATCCCTAGCACAAATCAGTGCCAGCCAGTCCAGCCCTGGTAAGGGTAATGGACAGAGTAGCTGTTTTCCCACACACCCCCCCGAACACTTTTTCAGTGACTTTTTCTGGTTTTAAAGGGCTCTGGGACAGCCAAAATAGCAGCAAGGCCTAGGCTAATTTTGCTGCCTCTGGCAACCTTCTGCCCTAAACAGCCACCCACTTTGACTTCATGGCTCTGGCCCTAGGAATAACTACATTGGGAATGGCTGGGAATGTGGCTGGTTAAGATTTTCAAGGCTGGTGCTCAAATACATGATGGGAAAGCCTCAGAGAAGTGCAGGGCTACCAGAACTAGGGTATTAAACCAGACAGACCTTTTGGTGTCTCATACTGCAGAGTTATGAGGGCAGCTCCTGTGCCAATTGTATTAATCTGTTCCCCACACCCAGTCCCCCCTCCCCCCGGCCTCGCTCTGTTTACTCTTGGTGACATGTATATCCTTGTAAATAAATAGTGGCATCCCTCTCATTAGGCAAAAAGGTTTTCAAGCTCATTGCTAAACAATATCAAAGAAATGATACTTTCAAGAAGACCAACTTCTCCCTCCCTCCAAAACCAACGCACTGCAAAGGTCTACTGTAAAAGTTCTTGTTGAACTGGGCCTCTGTGCTCGTTTGCCAATAAACAGGCTTGTTTTTCTTTCCCTTGTATGATGTGTTTACCCCAGTAACATGAAATATAATCAATAAATAAACCAGAGGGAAAAATTACAGTCCTTTAAATTAAACCAGAAAGATTTTACTGATTGCTTATACGCTGTGCACTGCGTCATAGAAAACAGGCAACTACCTTCAGAACATGTCTATTCTGAATATGTAGTTATTAAAACTGATTTTATTTGCCTGTGCATTTTACTACCTGAGAGAATTTTAAAGTGACTGACAATCGATTCTTGCATCTTACCCCAGCAGGTCTTTAGAAATTATAACTGCATGCTTCCCATAAAATGTCTCGAATATTTCCCCATAAGGAAGACCTAATGTTTCTGATAAAAATCATAGCAATTATAAAGACAACAGGTTTACATTTCTCCAAATATGATCTGAACTTCTGATAATTTGAGGAATCTCCCTCTCCATTTTTGTGTTCACAGCTTGTGCCAGATCCTCACTGTGTACAGAAACTTGCTAGTGTTGGACTGTGCTTATTCCAAACTCAGAGTGATCCAAAGCAATAGCTTTGTGGAATTGCACTACTACCCATTTTAGCTACTCCCAATACAAAACACTAGCTGGCACTGTCTGGTACTACTAACACAGCAGACAGCTTCCCAACCCCCTTCTCCTTTTTCTTCCTGCTGTTATGCTACACCTATCTATATATCATCAAGTCTTTTTGGACTTGTAATAAGATTTGTGCCAGACTATGTTTCTTGGCTTTAACGGTTAGCTTCCTTTCCAGAATATACATGCTGCTTTACACATACTTTTATTACTGACATCATGAGAACACATCTCTACTATGTTTAAATTTGGGTGTTAACCTGATTTTGCTTCTTCCATATGTGGGTGATGTGAGACTCTAAGAAAGCAAATTAAGAAGCTGTTACCTGCTTGAACCATTTCCCCCTGCCCTTTCACAGAGGAAGCGATAATCATCTGAAACAGCAGGCAGCCTCTAGCCAGGATAGTTTTCCAGAAATCTGAGTTTCCATGTATTTGAATCATATTGCTAATGCAATCGTCTTGACTTTGCATTTTATTACATGATTAAAATACTACCAGGCACAAAAACAGTGCCCCTCCAACTTTGCTTGAGTCTCAATTGGACATGCTAATAAGCAAGTTTTTAGAAGTAACCATTAACAGTTGTAGGTTCTTGCTGAGATCTCTCTCATCAGGACTAAATAACAGATATTTCGAAATGTCAAACAAGCAAGACATAGGGTGGTCCCTATTAAT
The DNA here is from genome assembly GCA_013389945.1 of Fregata magnificens. Classification (NCBI taxonomy): domain Eukaryota; kingdom Metazoa; phylum Chordata; class Aves; order Suliformes; family Fregatidae; genus Fregata; species Fregata magnificens. Next base: position 15,368 of record WAAD01023074.1, read on the forward strand.
CAGAGCACATTTAAAACTATTACTGTTGCTCTCTATGAACTTCTCGCGCTATGAAAGTTTCTAAAAAATGGTAGGAAGTAAGCAGTATCTTGTATAAATCCACATTCCACTGAGCGAATCCAGATGAGGACTCAGACATTCAAACACAAGATCCTGGTGTTCTCAGTGAGCCATATGGGAAGGTTTTAGTTTATTTCCATTCAACACTCCCTCCACACAGACTATTTCTGAGGATCGCACTACATTTGCCTAGACTGGTAAGCTGGAATTGGATTTAGTTCCCATAATGGGCCTTTTATATATCACATACTGCAACTGGAAGAGTCCAACCTGTATATTCCCCAGACCACATGATTTATGGGTCACTGGATCAGCCAGTGGAAGACCAAACTCCCACTTTCTTGCAAGGGAAGACTATCATTGCATACAATCAGAATTTATTAAAAGAAGGAGATATTTTTCTTACTGTCCTTTGGAGAACTACTCCATGAACATTAAGGACACAGGCAATCAGCTGTTTATAGGTAAACAAAGCTATTTCTAAGGCCATGATTTGACAACATGAAATGCTCAGCAGTAAAAACGGTTTAAATCTTCTGTCATCCTTTTATTAACCTTTCCCTTCCCCAGCTCTCTGTTGTAAGAAAAAATCTAGATCAGTTCCCAGGTTCAATTCCCTCATGCTGATATAGGTACAGCAGAGAGAAGAAACTGCAAGGGTATAAACAGACAGCAAAGAATAGTAAAAATTGTTTACACTGGTATTGACTCCAAAGATTTCATATTAAAGTACGGCCTAAATTTAGCTTCTTATCCTGGCTTTAATCTGAACCAGTCACCCTTCTTGTGGCTGCAAAATTACTCAGGAAATGTCTAAGATTAACTTTACTCCCACATAATTCTCAAACTCTCTAGTTCTCTCTGGGGCAGAAGACCTGTAAGAGTAGTCCTTTTGACAGTGCCTTTACATTTCTTTCTCCAGTAAATTGTGGCAGTGAGAGGTAGCAGGAGCTAAGGAGCTAAGACGGTTTAAAAGGAAAGCAAATTCTTCCCATACATCTGAAATTAATGAGTACTGGGTGAAGACTTGGCATAATTCTGCTCTGCCCTGCATTAATACTCAGGATTTTCTTTTTACATGTATCACCTTGCCTGGTGAATACCCGATTCCTCAAACTCAGCCAAAAATTTCAGTAATTCATCAACTTGTTTCCATGAATTTGTGCAGAGGAAAAGAATTTCATAGCAAGGTATAATATGAAATATTAATACCAAATATTAGTATTATGATGAAAATAGCTTGTTGTTTGAAGATTGATATTATGTTCCATTATACGTAATATAGGCTTTTTATGGTGGGATAGCTAAGGACTGTGGAGTAATGCAGATGTAGAGGGAATTAGAAGCTAGCAGGATCCCAAATACAAAATGGATTTTGGTAGGACTGAATGTTTGTGGTTCACAGGCTATTGGCTGTAGTATAATTCAAGAATAAACTGAGCCAGTACTAGCTGTGCTATGGCACAGCCTTTCTTTACCAAGAAAAGACTAGCTGGAACCCAGTTTGAATTTAAACAAATTGAAATTTGTACCCATTTGAGATCTTGTCACAGAGCCAGAAAACATGTCAGAGAGCAGCATGTAATCTTGGAGGTGTTACAGTCAGTCAATATTGATCACAAGAGACGAGATAGCTCGTCATACATTTTAATGGAAAACATGGGAGTCACAGTTCAAAGAATCATGTTTGAAGGGATAATATTAGATAATTCTTCTTAGCTATAATTAGTGTACTGAATCTCAGTTAAATCAGCTTCATCACCAGGTAGGCAACTCTCCTCTTTCTCCTTGCTGGCCCCTCCCACGTCCCTCAGTAAAAAAAAAAAAAACCCACAAAAAAACCCCACAACAAAAAACAAAAAAAACCCCCAAACCAAAAAACCACACACAAACACAATACAGAAGAATTCCTCTATATCTAAATTCCCAAATCCTGCAGCTTTAGACGACCTTCATTATTTCATCCTTCTTTGTATGACAAACTCAAAGGCAGACTAATAAAAAGAAATCAAACAAGATGATGCTATCTGTTCCCCGCTGGACTTCGAAGTACTTCAATTCAACCACAGACCCACATCACATTACTGGGCAAGGCATCTCAAATAACAGGCTCTTTCAGGGAGGGCAGAATAAGTCTTCTGTTGCAAATTTACCTCCTGCTTATTTAACGCAGATTGCTAAACCCAAATATGCCACTTTTTGGAATGTGGGATTAGTTCTGAAATGCTACTCTAATATAGATAATTCTTTCTTGCCTCCTTGAGGGTTTATCTGCCAGGCTAGACACTTTGTTAGCATTAAGTTGGACTTCTGGCATTCGTGAGTGGAAGTTGGTGAAAATAGATGAGACTGGGTTGCAGAAGAACCGTAGGGGAGCAAAGTATTATTGGATGGCATGTGAAAACTCAATTACATTTATTCCCAATCATTTTCAGCATATGAAAAGAAAATTCAGAGCCAAATGTATGAACTCCAGTTCTCTAGAACTATCAAATATCTGTCTTAGCTGTGTTTCCTTTCCATGTACTATGAATCCTCAATTCTCCTGCCCCCAAGAGAAACCAGACAGTACAAATCCAGAGATAATGACTGAAGTCAGCATGCAAATAATGTGCTGATAAATTGGTTCAGGGCTACTGCCATGGCTTAGATTTTATCACCATCAATTAAGCAACTAGGTAGAAGCATATAGATCTAAAATATAATAGCAATCGTATTGATGTCTGCCAAATAAGGACTATTTGCTTTATCCAGATATTGAGAAATCCTGCCCTTATTTGGGTATTGAAATACTCATAATGTGTTGGTTTACCTTTGGTTTGACTTTGTGGTAAGACCTGAGATTTTTTCCATTAAAACAAAATCATTTTGCTATAATAATTTGACTACATGATACTGTCCTGGCACTCAAATGCCAGCTATTTAGAAATGAAACAGTATTAAAATATTGCATGTATTTTTCCTGTATCCATGCACAGATCCTTAAAGCCAGCAGTTATTTACAAAAGCAAAATAACAGCACATTACTTAGCTCTGGAAGCTATCTATTTTCATACTAATAACTGTACTGAATATCATATTATGTTGTATTAGGAAATTTGTGAGAGAAATATACTTTCTACAGAGTTAGAAAGAAGTTATTAAGTGATTTTATTTGTAAAAAATCTGGTAGCTACGAAGAAAGTAAAATATTCAGGTACTCAGGTGTCATGAATGCCTTTTAAAAAGCCTGGAAAAATAAACCTCGACTAAATTTTTGAAAAAAGTTTTTTTTTAAATATACCTTGATTTGTACATTCAGTTCAACTGTGTAAATATTGTTTTCCAATAATTAAAGGCACTATGGAAAGTTATTTCCAAAAGTTGTAGCTGTTTATATTACAAGCACAGATGCAAGTTTCTAAATCACATCTGAATTCAAATCTTGCCTTAACAGCTCTTCTGAAAGAGAAGTTAACTACTCTGTTTAATTCTAACTTTGTGCATCTGAACCAACCAAGAGAATAGCTACTTAACATTGTCTATCTGACAAAGCACACCTAAGCCCTTCCAAGAGAATATCAAGAGCTAACCAAGCCCCTGTCTCTCAGTCTCTTTTAGCCCAGATTTTTGGGCAAGTTGCACACATGGAACTCCAAAGAAGTCAGGCCACGTGCATCTATGGCACCTCTGAAAATTAACAAAGCCTTTGAGAAAGTTGACCTTAATCTTTTATGGGCTCTCTTTATGAAGTCAATAAATGGCAAAACTTGCACTTCTACTGCAAGCACCGAAGCACCTATAAATCATGATTAGAAGCATCATTTCACTATAATCATATAACAACCGACAAGAAAGCCTCATTAATATTTTGAGGTTGTCATTGCCATTTCTGATTCTTGGTGAAACAGGTGGCAAAGAACTACTGTTCTAAAATAAGCTAAATTCTTCTAAAGCTTAAGGTACTGGATGCATAACTCAATGCTTGTTACCAACGCAGAGCTCTTCCTGCAGGTGATGCTCCCCAGGCCTTGCGCTGATCCCAGGTTAACGCCACCCCACAAAAGGAGACGGGGTGGCCCCACCTTGTGGGTGCTCCTCACAGCTGAAGCAAAGCGCAAGGGCAGCAGGACATGGCTTGGAGACACATGGAAAGCCTGAAGAGCTGAGAACTGACACATTGTTTCAGTCATTGAGATGTATGATTAAAAAACAATAAAAAAAAGAATCGAAGAACTTCACTGAAACCCAGGACTGCTTCCCCCCTCAAGAACAGTTTCAAGGAAAATTTCTGTTTTAAAAAGCTGGTTTTGGCTATTTAAACTGAACAGTCTCTGAAGGCCTTAACCTCATCTATAATAATTTAAGACTATTTAGACACTGAAAAACCTTTGTATATCATAAGGAGCCATACTGATTCATTCTGTAAACGACATAGACAGTACCAGATAAATACTTTATTATAAAATAAGCTCTAGAAGATGTTTTCATGTAATAGTGTCTTTAGTAGGTGGAGCCATATGAGAAATTGGATAAGGATAACTTTCAATTCCAGTCCCTCTTTTTCAGCTTTAAGTGTGGATTGTGTTGGGCTTTTTCCCCCCGCTGCATTTCTATTTTATTGTTTCCCTCCTTACTGCCAGAATTAGTTCTGTAGACTGAATAATAGAACATGGCAATTGTTGATTTAGTTTGAAAGGAGAGTGACTTCACTTTTAAAAACATACAAAGAAAACAGTTTTAAGATAGAGCACAGGGAGCAAAATCGTAGTTAATAAAAACACAATACTATTTTAAGACCTTCAAAGGCTTCTGTAAAATAGCTAGTGTCATGTAAAAAATCTTTTGAAAGACTTTTGTGGCACAACATTGCTGAAGCAATCAATTTTAAACAGCTTTACTTGTAAACTACAGAACAACTTTCTCCAAGAAAGTGTTCTTTTTTAAAAGAAAACCAAATCCTAAGTTATCTAACAAGACTTGAACACAGAGGTCACTATCAAAAGTTACAGAAACAGTCCATTTTTGTAGGAAATTGATAGCAGTAACTTCAGTCTACTTAGTGTGCAACAGCATTTTAATGAACAGTTACACTATGAAGGTCTGTGTCACAGATAATATGGACAAAAAGCATTACTCAAAGAAGACTGAGGTATTTGTCCTTAAAGATGATTTTTTTTAAAACAGAATGGCAATGGAAAAGACCGATCTAATGGCTTAAGCTTTAACAAAACAGCATTTCCCCCTGCTCCGTAACTTCTGGTAATGTGCCAAAGGACAACTTCTAACACACCATTTGCAGTCCAAAAAAAGACAGACATCAATTAAAGTCATATATTCTAGACATCAGCTAAATATATGGAAATATTATTAAGTTAAAGTATTTTTTGTTGTTTCTGGCAGGTATTGTACAAGTGGTGTCTAAACCACTTTGTTTCACCACAGAATAAAGGAAGCTATGCATTTCTTTTCTTGGCAGGTAAAAGTACAGCTAGTATTGAGAGTAACTTCTTGGTAACAACTGGGGTGCAGAAGATGTTGTGTAACCAATGACACCCCCATTTTTGGGAAACCATCCAGCATGCCACTAGCTCTGCAAGTCTGAACAAGCTTCTTTCAGTCACCAGTATCTTAACAACAAAGCTCACAGTAATAACAGGGATGGGAAAAGTTTAAAATACATAATTCCAATATGAAGCCTGGTCCAGTCCGTCCTGCATGATTATATACTCTGCACATGAATTATACACATTTTAGTGATGCTTTATTTAATGTATTTTTCTTCCATGCACTTTCTCTGACAGTTTCCTCCTCCCTCCAGTCTCCACCCTTTATTGGAAATAGAAATCAATTTAGTCTGCCTATGCTCTTCTCTTGGAGAAAAAACAAACGTTCACACATGCACCCCTCCTTTCCTGACCTTCTTCGCCCCTGATTCATACCAAAGACAAAAAAACCCCGGGCATATGGCTTTTCAGATGAACTGGCACTTTAAAACAAGCTCATCCATGGAGGAAAACTGCTTACAGGGCTAGAACAATAGTCCCAGTATAGTGATGGATATATTCTGCCAGACAGAAGATACATTTGAATGCTTTGTAGAAAAAAAAATGTTTAATCCCAAATGGATACAAGATTCAGGTAACAGAACAATTTGCTAGTCTCAAGAACTGCTGCACTTGACAAAGGAGGTGGCACATTTTGCTTTCCCTCCATCTGTGACCTTTATATAAAGGTGTGACATAAGTGCTATAAAAAGACTTAGTTGAATGCATTAATGTCTCCTTTTGAAGTCTGCCATAATCTTTTTATTTACTTTTTAAAGTCAAAAAATCCAACAGCAATCAATCTATCAGTAAGTAAATTACAATCTGGAAGTAGATAGTGAAATAAATACTATTGTTGCTTTGAAACATCTGGCATCTTAACTGAGATGCCTTTTGCTTTTGTGAATCCTCAGTTTAGCATCTCATTCTGCAAAGAATGAATGCTAGCTGCAAACTTTTAAATAATTATTCCACACTGTGGCTTCTTACATTCCCAGAAGTAGGTAGTGCAATTATTCTTGGTCTCAAAATACACAGCTATGGCAAAAGGCTAAATTAAATTTACTTTTGGTTTCTCCTTGTGATCTTTCTGTATGTACAACATTTATATTTTAAAGTGACTCTATGTTAATTCCCCTGGGGGGAGGGGGGAAAGGGAAAGGTGAGAAGCTCATACGCTAGTTCCTGTTGTAGGTGAGAACCAAATTTCTACCACTACAGCTCTCCCCGTGCAGCATCGTTGACAGTACCAGCTGTTATTCCAATAACTACTGCTGCAATAAAGCCATTTCTTCAAATTAGAGGATGCTTACACTGCAGAGTGAGCCTTTTCTCTTGTACACTAGCATCAGGAAACCTTCACAGTAACTACAGATCTGGCCCGGCAATGGTATTGCTGAGTGTTGAAATGACTCCTTCAAAGCTCTAGGCTTACAGCCCGCTGTCCAAGTCCAGCAGATCATTACTTGTGCAAAGAAGTTTCAAATTACATTAAAGAAATGTATATTATTAAATACTGGTTTTGTTAAGTTTTAATTGCTGTTCAAAATAAAACTAAGTGACACTTATGAGAGAATTGTATTGCAAGTATAATTAAAATTTCTGTACCTTCCCTCCTTAGTCGTCTTGGAGCAAATCACAATATAGACAATTACAAACACCTTAAAGAGATGGCACAGTTTAGCAGAGAATTGTGAATAAGGAAATCTACTCTAGCCAGAGTAGAAAAGTAACTCCGACTCAGCAGGATGCAGCAAAATGTGCGTAACTTAAGGTATATATTTCTACCTAGTTTCAAATGTTGAAATCAGCAAAACTTTTGAACATACACACATCTAATTTCAGAGCTTCAGGGTTCACATTTAATGCTCCAAGTACATTAATCTGACTCTCGGATCAATCTTTTTTCATTGTCCCTCTGTATAAGGCTCCAAGAGCAGAAGAGAGATTGCTGCACAGCATTGCCAAGCCTCTCCCCAGCACTCACAGGTGAGACACATACTTTTGACAAGCAGAGGTTCCCCAACCAATTGCTGGTAAGAGAGCTCAAAGATAGGTAGGTACCTGTATTCTGCAAACTTTACCCTTTGCCTGTCAAAAACCAGCAGTGAGACTTGTTACAGACTCTCCCTCAGGTTTTCTCCAATACTGAAGTCCTTCATCTCATCCCAAACTGAAGTATTTCTGACTGGAAGAGACTGTGAGGTTGAGCAGCTGAGACAGTTTCAACAATTCTGCTTTTATATGGTTAGAGTCCAAATTAACTGCAGTATTTCTGTGGGCTTGGCCAAATCTGAGCCCAAATTTGCCATGGTAGTTATTAGCTGATCATTGTTACCTTCTGCCGTAATCATCCCACTTGCAATATACTGGGAATTTCTGGGTACTTTAATAAACATGCACTGTGTGTTTTTACAAGATATATTACTGGGCTCACAGACTGAGTGGCTTTTTATTGACATTTTTGTGTTATTCATTCATTTTTTCCTTGATGATGCAAGGCATAATTCTATCATTTGCTATTTTATGGACAATACATACAGTGCATTTTTTTCTTTACACAGAACTATTAACCCAAACATACTAGTGGCAGGAAAATCTTAGTGCTAAACACTATTGAATTTAGCATTCTTGAAGTCTGACTCATTGCCAAAGAAAAGTGTATTTCAAGCTTAAATGCCAAAAAAGGACAGCTTTGAGGCCAAAGACCCTTTATGACAATAACGTCCTGACACCACATCAGCTCAAGCATCGCTGAATGTTAAACAGAATTATTTGAGTACACATGTAAATATAATGATATTACAATATCTGAAGAGAAAAAAATCAAACAAGAATCAGTTTAAAAATACAATTTGAAACAACAGCAAAATGTGCTGCCACAGACTTGGAAAGAAAAATGCAACACTTTGTTACACTAAACAAGAACAAACACAGCTCTACAGACGAGAAGAGATCACAGACACAGGGATGGATTTTCCTTTGGTGCAGGGACATGGAGGGGAAGAAGCTGTCTTTAACCACAGCTCAGGACTGCAACTAGTCATTTTATTAGCGTGCTAGTACCAGCAGAGACACAAAGCTTTCAGGAGGTAATCTACCTCTAATCCCACCAAATATATATTAAAGTAACCAGCAAATTATGTGATATTTGCACTGAAGAGATAATTACATTAGCATCCAGTGAGATTATGTAATAAGAGGGCAAATTTACTACCACTTACTGCACCCAAGCAGAGATTCTTTGGGGCCTTTAAATGTATGTTCATCTAACAAATGTTGAGCTATGGGAAATCAGAAAGCATAGCCTGTCCTTCCATTTCACTCTCAGCTTTACAGTGGAGGTTTCCTAAGGTGATTCGGTGTCAAAGTCATGTTCTGGCCACATACCATACCTGTGGATAAGCAGGGACTTGGTGAGATGGAGAGAGAAGAATGAGAAGTCATTAGAAGAATGTTTTATCACTGGTCGTTACATAGAAAGCATTACTGACATTTAGTCCCCTATAGCTCGCAAACTTCACATCCTCAGCAGAAGAAATAACTACTTTGGTATTCCAGCTGTCAGACTCTCCAAAGGAGGAAGCAAGCATTTTTTCTAGGACTCCCAAGGCAATACAGACTTGAACATCCCTCCTTGAGTCACTCTTGAAGTATCTGTACATTGTTTTGTAAAACAAAGGCCTGCCCTGAATAAAAATACCCTAGAAGTGTTGAACATAAGCTATCCTACATGCTTATCAATATCAATACACTCAGCCATATAAACTCCCTGAAAGAATTTTTATCCCCACTGAAATCAGCATAAAACAGGTGCTCAGGCAGAATCCAGGTGCACTGTAAACTTTTGGCCAAATACTCTTGCCAAAGTCACATATCATGGCTACGCGTGAGTCAGGAAGATAACTCAGTGCAGTTCCCCTTTTTTCAAAGCAGAAAAAACATTGCTGAAACAGACTTCAAGGGCACTATCAGTCTACCCAACACTATCATCCCATCTTGGCTTATTTCCCTGGGAACNATAGTTTAGTTTCCCTTCTTTCTCCAGTGTAAAATTCACCCTTTAAACAGATCCAAGCAATTAAACAGTTATTGTGGATTATTTGTTCCATCTTTATTCTGTTTCTCCAGAGAAACACAAACTGCAATCACTCATCTTCAGAATATCTAGGACCACAGGAGAGTCAGTCAGGGTGGGTTTTTTTGCACCACTACAGGGCTGCATATTGCAACCTATTTCAACAGCTGAAAATTCTTTCATTGTTTTTCACATTGGTTGCATTCATAGGCAACTTCTCCATGTAAACTTTATGATGCTGGTGACGTGCTGCTTTTTTTTTTAATCAGTCACTAAATAGTAAAATTAGTCCACAAAAAAGCTTCAATATTTCCAAAGCTACTCAAAAGCAAGCTCAATCAAACAAATGCTCCGGTAAACACTTTATTCTTACTATTTCTGTAGAGTGTTAATACATACCATAAAGAGAATACTATGTTCAGCTGGAATTACTGATGCAAGAATTCCACTTATTTCAGAGAGGTTTGCACAATCAAATGACATATTGCAGTACCACATGAAAAGGTACTGCATAATAGCAGCGTCTTTAATGATGCTGTTGGACTTTCTTCCTCTCTTTAGTAACAAAAGTCTTGAGCGCCTCTAAGGGCAATTGTAACTCATCATCATTTTGATCTTGAGCAAACATGCATCTGAAATTTCAGGTAATTCCCTTTCTCTGCCACTTCAGAAATCAAAACAAGGTCTACTGTTTAAAACAATCTTATTGGGAAAAGTATTTCAAATTGTGCTGCCGAAAAAGCATGCTAGTTTTCAGCTTTGTATCATTTGCTATATGTGAGAGCTAAAAGGTATGAAAACTGGATTTTATTAATAAGAAAGTATATGGCCTACTCTACTACTGCAGGGAAACAAACATCCTAAAAACATTGGTGGCTTAGGTTCAACAGCCATTTTTCATCTAGAGATTTATTTATGTCTTCAACTTTTTTTTTTTAACTTGTCAATAGCACACTTCCATTTTAAACACTGAGGGCCAAACTTTACAAATCCTTTTTCAGGCCTATCTGCCTGCTATTTCTCTTGTTGTTTTTTTTTAAAATTTTCTTCCCCCCCCCCTCCTTTTTCAGGGTAAAGTGAGCCCCAACCCTAAACAGCTCAACACCTTCAGCAATGTGACCCAGCCTGTCAGGTGGGAATGCAGGCCTCAGGCAGACCCTCTGGAAGGAGGGAAAACTGAGAGACAGGGGAAATGAGGAACACAGCTAATGTTAGGGAAGGGAACGATGGAGGAAGGGAAACCAAAACTAATGAAAGTGAGTCTCTAAATATAATTTTCAGTCAGGAAAAGGATCTGGGAAAAACAAGTGCTGTCCTTTATGGAAATTCTTAGTTCTGTCACAGGGCAAGAGTTAACCAGAAAAAGCCTATTGCAGAACTGCCTTCAGCGCCTCCTCCAATATTTTTCAGGAGAGGCTTTTACACAGGGAAAACATCAAGGTTTCTTCTTAAACCAAGCAGATCTCCAAGCAGTTAAATCCACCTCCCTCCACTCCCAAGGAAGGCTGCTTTCCCTGTGAGAGCATGGCAGCCATTTTGTGGCCTCAGCAGTAACTCCAGTTCCCACTCCTTCAAGTGCTTTCCCCAGCCTAGGACTGGGACATTACACCCAAAATAGGAGAGAAAAAAAAGAAAGCTGCACAGACTCACTCATTGCCATGGAAAAAACCAAGCACCAGGCCCAAACACTGGGAGACCATAATCAGCCATACCCTTCTGACATACAGCCTGCACCCCAGACAATGAGGAGTGTGTGTGGACAGGGGCAGAAATAGGCTCTGCTCTTGCCCCATCAGCTGGACTACAGCTGCTCCTCATTAGTCCTAATTGCTCCTAATTACTGCCCCCTCTCAACAACTTCTGTGGGGATGAAGGTGTAGAAGGGTGATTTTTCAGTGGGCTCTCTAATGCAAAATGCTTTCTGTGGCTGCTCTTGGCAGATGTTGTTTATAAAATATGCCTTGCCTAAAGTCATAATCTTACCTTAAAGCTTTTTGCTCTCCCTGACAAATTTATACTACGCTGGATTGTGGTTAATACACCTCAGGTTCTCTGTGTTGCTTTGCCTTCTTGTCTCTAGGGTTGGTTTATCCTTCATATTTTCCTTTTCTAATGCAGCCACATGGTGGAAGACATCAACATTTCTTCTACGGTAATCTCCCAAATCTCTTTCCTTCGTCAGTATGCTGCACCTTTTTGTTATTTAACAGGGTTGGGGTTTTTTTCTGTTTTGGTTCACTGTTCCTAGACTTCATATTTTACATCATGTACACTAAACTTTGTTTTCACTTACTGGCCCAGACATTTAAGAGATGCTGCTATCTCTGAAGCAGGTTGCGCAGTTCCTCATTACATAAGGCTGACAGCTAGTAGAATGTCAAACATTAAAATTAAGTTGGTTTTCCTGCTTTGGCAAACCTACCTAGATGCATTTTTCTGTATTTAAGTAGCTTACCAACAGCACGGTCTATGTTTTAGTAAGTGAGTGATACAGAAACATCTGCTACCTGAAGAGGTGAGGGGAGGCACGTGCAAAGCCAGCTCTTCCGACCTATGCTTAAAGCTTCGCTTGGTATAAGCTAACTGCCACACACCATTCAATTACATCCTGTTAAGGAAGTCGTTTGCTAGAAGTATGCGATTGCTAGAAAAATGTAGGCCTACATTTTGATAAACATATAAACAAGCAATAACAATAAAGCTAGGCATGCTAACTGACACAAGGCATTGAGAATGACAGCTTGAATAAGTTTCAGACTCACAGTGATACTCTGCTTTCACTCAAAACTCTGCTTCCAAACTGCTCTTAAAAGTGGAATCTCAGTCAGATTTTTTATTGCTAGATTTAAGACGGTCTCTCTCTGACTGTGGTCTCTACCGGCACTGCTAAGAGTTTGCCAATTACTGCCAGTAATGGTGATAAACTTTTACACTGGTGCCGCTTGCTCAGTGATCCATCAAGGAATTATGAAAGTGCTTAACCTGATACACAGTAAATTAGAAAGCCCTCCTAACTTCAGTGGGCCTCCCTACAAAGCATAAAGATAAGCATGTGTGGGAGTCACGTAAAATCCACATATTACCTGAGAATGGTCCAATGACAGGCAAAGAGCTAAGTGATAACTAATAGTGACTACAGCAAGAGTTCACATCCAAACTGTTGCTGGTCAATATATTGAATCCTGGAATAATATTGATCCTGGCTTTAAATGCCTGCAGTACAAAAAGATACTCAAATTTAACATAGCACTTCTGGACTGAAGTAGCCTTTAAGGAGAGCAGTGGGTGTCAGCTCCTGTGCTATTTCTGAGGTGAGAGCAAAGAGACTCTTCTGCTGCTTTAACTCTTGGTTTTCACACCGAGTTGGTGACCAAAGGGCTGGAGAAGCAGCTGGCTCTTTTCTATCTGCAGGTAATTTTGTGGAGCAGTGGGGAGGGTGCTGGCTTTCCCCAGCCACTGCGGTTCTGCAGGTCAGGCTGGATGCTCATGTAGCAAAGGAGTCCTCTCCCTCTTTCTTCTCCCCATCCCTCCTCCCACTGTTGTACATCTTTCTTGCTCCATTGCACATCTTTTAAATACTTCAACAGTTTATGGTATCACAGTACTTTCTTATTATCAGTACTGTAAAGGGTTCAAATGGTGATGGTCATCGTGTATCCAGACCTGAAAGAATGTAAATCAGAATATCCATTTTCCTTACCTTCTTATTCTCTTTTAAGATTTGTGAAACTACGGGCCGCTGTAAGAGTAACAGTAATGTTTGTTACAACACAAAATGAAAAGATTCCTAACAATTGTAGTAGGACCATCCCATGCTTCCACCTGTAAGCCTTACTGTTCCTTACCTACTGAAAGTGAATGGCAGTCTCAGCTAATGAGAAAAAACTATCACTAAGACAAAGTCCAATTTTAGGACTGAGAGTCTGTCCCTCTTCTAAATTCACAGTTTCTCATCCACCTCTGTATTCATACAAAAAAGTCCAATTGCCTGAACAAGCTGAGCTGCTAAAATGATAAGAAGAGATAAAGAGATGGTCTCTAGATCATCATGTTGCCATTCTGAAAGTCATTTATGGATTTTGGCAGACAAAATACACAGGGAAGAAGCATAATTGAGGATTGAAATCTGATGGAGTGTTTTCATTTGGTTCTTTGTGATTCAAAGAGCTTTCCATTCTTGTTCCCTTTCTTCTTTGAAGTGTCAACCCAGTCCAAAATGGGCTCTGGGACTTCAAGGGACTTACAACCTGATGTGACAAGTTCCACATTCAATTAAAAAGGTATATTGACATGTGCAATCTCTGCTATGTGTGAAAATGTAGATTTAACAGTAAATAAGAAAATGTGTTTAGTGTTGTAGGGGATTCTCTTTCTATCAGCTGCTTGGGAGATTGAAGAGGACTGTGAAAAGCAAGGAAAGAAAGCAAGACAAACAAATGTTTCACAGTGCTCAAAGACACAAGCAACTATGATGCCATGTTGAAAGTATTCCAGCCAGAAACCCTTCCCCCGCCTTATTCTCCCAGCTGCATTTTCTCTTGTGAAGGAGTAGTTTACTCTACAAGTTATCAGAAAAGCAAACAAACAAGGAAGTTTACACAAAAATCAAGGGCAATGGAATGATAGGACAATGACAGAAAACAACAAAAGCAAGGAAATACACAGATAAATGTCAAATGCACCCTCTGGACCCTTCCATTTGTTTTACAACAGCTAATTTAAAATACTCCTCCTTCCTTACTTTCAGGATGCCTCCTGCTGTGTCGAGGTTTGAAGGCATTCAATACTATTTACTTTTAGTACCTGGTGTGGATTTCACCAGCACTAATGGATGCATATTACGGGCGGGAGAAGACCCCCTTCACAAAACTATTGTGGGCAGAGCGGGATATGTCTGTGGCAGGGAAGCAGGTATGTTGACCTGCT
>WAAD01023095.1:1410-15621 GCA_013389945.1 Fregata magnificens
ATATTTTACTAAATGCTTGGTTCAGCATAGAAGAATCCCCTTCACTTTTGCCCCAATTCATCAAATCTTCAGTTGTGCCAATACAATTCCTCGTGAAATTGGATGGTAAGAAGATCAGTCAAATTATGGGAGTTAAAAATAACTGGCATAATCTGAAAGTCCAGCAAACAGGAGGAGAAGGAGTAGAAAGCAGGAATGAGGAGGATGAGTAGGCTTCACTGTCAAACTGGCTTCCATGTCAAGAAAATGCCACGTTTACTTCTACTACAGCTCATAACTGCATGTGGCCATGACAAAAGCACATCATGTTTCTAAAACTCACTGAACAACCATGTAATGACAGGAAAGTCTAAACACCTTCCTGATAGAATTAAGGACCAAGAAATCCGTAAAGAAGGAAAAGACATGGAGGACTGAATCTGAATCTCCTTCAAAGGCAGTTCTGAAGAACTGTACCAGAGTTCAGATAACCACCAGCTCTTGTGCAGCCTGAAGATTTAATATTGAAGGAGGTACATACATATCCTTAGCCAGAGGACTGTGAAGCATCTATAAGTTAGTCAGATGAAGGATGAGTGAAACCTTTAGAATCTAAATATTACATAAATATACACGTTCCTATATTTACCTTAAAACTGTGTTTTATAAGCCTTTATGTCAGTATTGTTTATCTTTGCTCATATGCCTTCATAATGAGAAGACTGCTCTGTTTGGCAGCTCCCAGTTGGGTGACACAGTTCTGTTCCCCATCCCCTAAGCCTGGAACTTGTAACAGCTGGACGTCATAGTAATGGCGTGCATCAGGAATGTGTTGACAGTTTGTGCCCCTCGCATGATTGAAGCAGAGTAACTATTTCTGCTTCCTAGAATGGGCTTAATTTGCAAAAAAAGGGAGTAGATGCTTGCTCTAAAATGGCAGAAATTTTGAGCAAAGGCTCAAATCAAAGCTGTAGAAAACACTACTGATGAAATATTGAAGTATCTGTGAAACAAAGTGGGGATTTTGAGAACTGCTTTCCAGAATAAGCCACCAAATTTCAGCCTCAGCCCCAATTACCACAATTTGCATTCATCACTACAGGCATCACCTATATGTTTTCAGATGACAGCAGCTATAGAAAGGTAAATATCTATAATGATGTTACATTTCTGCTAAATACATTGTAAGATTTCTTCTTTCTCTTTCCTTCATAACACATATCATTGCTATAGCTATGTCAATATTCCCAACCCATTACTGCTGTTCTTAGCAACTTATCCAGGCCACCACAGCCATTATGCCTTACTGAAGTGCACATAGTGCAGCTCAGTTCTAATGCGTCCAGCTGTGAGTGGGAAAACAGGGATAAAGAGTCACATTTTTCCTTACTGCATGCAGGTAGTCTCTCTGTAATTAAAGCTATCAGAGATTTTCTTCAACAGGTTCTCCCTCGGCTCCCTGAAGTTCCACTCCCAAACTTCATTAAAACTCAATCTGTGCAATGTTTTTCTGTGCAAGGTAAAAAAGTCTCCCTTGAGAACAACTGTTTGTGAAGTGATGGGGTTTTGTTGCTCTGTGAAATAGTCCTAATATTTCTGTATATACACAAACACAGGTTACTTTATACATGCAAGTACTTCACAAGCAATTCCTTTAATTCTGTTTGAGCTATATCAGCTTATGCTAACATAAACTGGCCCTTGACAGCTATAGGACTACGTAGGTACAGTATTACAAACCTTGTAAGACTGCAAAGATCAACTCTCATTACTAGAGTTTTTTAGGTTCTATTATATGCACACGAAAAGGCTTCAGCCTGCAGGAAAGGAAATCAGAACGCTCAGGTTTATTTAAGAAAATCTAATAAATATCACTGTCATTTTCAGCTCTTACTTTACAACTTCATGCTTCATGTATTCTATATAAATCTCTTGGTATGTTTGTGACTTTTCACAAACATTGCAGTCTGAAAGTTCAGCGGCAACTAACTTTGCCTTCTATCATTTTTTTCAATGACAAGAACGTGCGCACATGTGTTTCCTGCTCGAGGTGAGGTTCATATTTACAGGATATGGAAAGTTAGCATGACAAAAGTAATGACTGTGTAGAAGGAAATTCACTTTCGTTAACGGGCATCCTCTTCACTCTACTGTCACCTCGCATGATATGCTGCATACCATTTCAGACACCAAAGTACTTTCGGTGAAAACTTCCTGCACAGAAAATGGAAACTTTGACAAAAAACAACAATAACAAAAAAGACATGGCTGAGTTTGCCTTGGAAAAAATATATCCGTTAGATCCTTTCCTCAGATACACCCATCCAGCTCCCATTGAGTCCACTGGTCACATATGAAATTGATCCCAGAGGATGATATTGAATTATTTGGTTTAATAAAAAATTGCTGAAAAAACCCTTTTATTTTTTTACCCCCTGCATTCCACTCACTGAGAGGCCTGGCTGTCTTCAAAACTGTTTTCCAAAACCTTTTAATTATGGGTGAAGCTTAATTCTTCTGGCAGTGGCTGAGGAAGGATTCCCAGTCAGCAGAAAAACATCCAGGGAAACTGGACAATGATCCTCAGCAGCTATCTGTAGGATTACTGTGGGATGAAGAAGGAAAGGAGTAAGTTTGTATTCATAAATCCTCAAAAAACAGACCCAGAGACCCAGTCACCGAGTTAGAAATGCCACATTCAAGCCAGTGGCTGGATTCACAATGATGGGGGAACTGCAGGGCTGACTGATACTCTGTCTACAGGCAGGCACCACAAGAACGAGTCACTTAAAGGAAATCATCTTCCATACACCTAACACTACTACAAGCCCTCTGCACTTAAAAACTGGGCTCCATGTGATTGCAACTCAAAGCACTGAAATTAGTATAAAACTGGGAGAAATTCCCATTAATTGGTGCAAAGATGTTTTTTTAAGGTTTTTTTAGGGTTTCTATAACAATAATGGGGAAAAAACTGTTTCTTTGAGTGCTGCCAGAAATGGCATGCTTTGCATTTTTGTTTTAAAATTGAAATATTTTGAATGCTGATTTCACTCAAGATTATAATCACCTGCAACAATTCCTTCGTGAAGGCTATAACACTAAAATTTAAAAGGATGGCTTTTACCCACCAGAGAAATTATATTCTGTGAAGCAAGATTTGACCATAAGTCAGCTCATATGAATGACTGAATTGAGAGTCATGGAATAATATTCTTCTCTGCTCTGTGATGCATGAATTTAATTTTGCACAGTGATATGGATCACTGAAAATTATAATTTCCAGGGTTATGGAAGAGCTTGCCACTGATTAGAAATCATAGAGTGCAACTGAATTTAGGTACAAAAAGGCTGAAAATCAGTTTAAAGATCTGAAGTTTTAGCTTTTGAGAAAAAATGTGTGAATGGTTCACTAGTTACTAAAATAGACCAAGTGTTACAACAGCAAGAGCATGTAGACATTACTTGTGTAATAAAAACATGGGTGGTAACAAATTATAGTGCTGTGAAGAGCAGATGAGGAGAGACGCCTACTGAAACCTGATGCTGCCTTTGAACTTTAAAATTTTGACTTAATAAGCTCTGCAGTGGTGCTGCTTAGCAAAGAGCTGTCACGAAGGGCAGATTTGTTTCACAGCAGAGTTGCTTTATTAAAAATCCTCAGCATTTCCATAAAGTCCTGATTCAGAAACAGAAGGAGGAGTTACACTGAACTTGACTGCTGACCTGACAGCGAGAATGGAGCTATTGTACCCAGAACTGAATATGCATATCTGTGCTTCTTCTTGCTGAGCTTTACACAGCAGTGACCCTCAGAGAGAGAGGAACCCTTTAGAGATCTGAAACTTGCTGACTGCCAGACACTGAAACCCTGAACCAGACCCTCAAGNTCGATTTGCTGTAGGGTAATCAATGGACTTCAAGCCATGTGCAGCAGCATGGCCCATGTCGTCATCTTTGTGTTATTCAGCAAACTGCAAGCTAGATGTCCTCGATTAAGAGTGAAGATTGTCAGCAAAGCAGAGCTGGAAATGCTTATTTGGTACGGCATGAATTGAACCTGCTTGTTTGAATAAAACACTGATTACCTCATTGACTCTCTTGCATTAAGCCTCCTCCTTATACTGTGCTTGGTGGGAAGGAGTCAGTACAGTTCAGTACAAAACGTAATACAAACTAATGGTTGGGAAGGAAAAGCTCTAATGGCACATTATGGTTCATTGCATGGCTTTCCCTATTACTGCTGAACTTCCAGGACAAAGAGAATATCATCTGTAATCATTGGTCGTACAAATAAAACACACAGCAAGGAAATTCATTCCCTCATCTTGAACCTCAGCAAAAGGCAGAGCTCCTTTTTGCTCTGCATGCAGTACTAGGAAGTCCAGCATCCACCTGTCACATGTTTTTTTCAGATTTTAACTGAATTTCAAACTCTGTGATTAAGATAGATCTGCTTACGATTTGATCTAGTAATGACGGCAAGAAAAGGTATCTTATTTGTTTCCTCCCCTGCCATCTTCAAGACATAGAGGCTGTCTTATCCAGGAATTTTTTTAATGCTTTTTCAATCTTCATCTGTGGTTTTCTTCTGTCTTCATCCTAATGGAAGCTGTGGTGCAGTTAGACATTTTCTTGTTAAGGCTGCACTGATACAGCTCTCAGTTCAGTCCTACATTTCCTTTTAAAAATGATACCTGCAGCAGTAAGCCATCTCTTGTAAGCAAAGAAATGTAGAAAATGCACTGAAAGACTTAAAGCAGAGAATATGCTTCAATCCTGTTACGACATCTATAAGGAGCCGACAAAAAGCTTTGAGTTTCACATGAGTTTCATTTGTCTTATGCAAATTTAATTGTTTTACAGTTCAATGCTCAGTGGTTCCTTCTAACAACTAAGTGAACAATTTTTGTCATAGGAGAAATATCTTTCTGTTGCCACCTACTAATGAGCTAGAAAAGACTATCTGCATATCATGTTGTCAGACAAATACTTTGTTTTGCACCACAGTGACAAAGCTGAAATAACTGTACGAGGTAGAACTGCAGGATGTCTAACTAGGACTGTTACAAGAAGCAATGCAAATGCAATGAGACACTCTTTCTGACTCCTAGAAACTTCTTGTCACTACAGGTAATTGAGGAGCTCCTCTCCCTAGAATAAAACCTCAAGACAACATCACGATGTAAGATGGCTTTGGAGTGAATGAATCCCAAAAGACATAACAGGGAGGGGGACAGGGGATTAGGAGAGGTGGCATTATTGGGTAAATGGAAGAAAGTGAGATGGAATAACATATTTATTTCCTACTCATAGCAGTTGATGGGAAAAATGAGGCAAAGACTTACTGTCTACTGTATATCGCTATTGGGGGGGGGAACTAACAGTAGCTTTCTAATGCCCATGAGAAAGTTATCAGGAAGACAGGGCCAGGCTCTTCAGAGTGATGTATGGCAAGAGGAGGAGATAAAATGCATGTAAGTTGAAAAAATATGGGGTTTCAGACTAGATGTAAGGACAAGCCTTTTTAACACGAGGACAGTCAGCAGTAGAACAACTTGCCCAGAGAGGTTGTGCAGTTTCCATTCTTGGGGGTTTTCAAGACCCAACTGGATAAACACCAGAGTAACTTGGTCTGATCTCACAGCTGACCATGCTTAGAGCAGGAGATTGGACTAGAAACTGCCTGAGTTCCCTTCCAACATGAATTATTTTATGATCCTGTGATCCTATTATTGTTCAATTTATTGTGGAAACAGGTCTTTTTCCACCCATATAAATGAACTTTCCATTTATCCTTATAATTGACTTGGCATTAATTACTGTTCATTATAAACATCTGCTTGACTGCTGACTGTTGACTTTTCATAATTACTGCTGTATTTATCTTTCAGATTAGTAATATTTTATTTCATTTACATATAGACTCAATGCTTGCAAGAAGAGATGTAATGGTTATTCAGAGAACTCAGGAGAATGTGTTTAGCTTTCCTAGTTCAGATGCCAGAAAAGGACCAGCTAGGTTACTAATAAGGACGTTTACCTTTTTTTAAGTAGTTTTAGCATCATCTAGCAGGAGGATGGTATATTGGCTACGATTATTCCAACTCTAATAAGACAGAAAAAGAATAATGCATTTTTGGGAAGTGAAGAAAGCATTATCTCAATGTTCCTAACACTTCTATTGCTGTGCTGTTTGTATTATAAACTAGACAAATGATAGCCTAAGCTTGGTATGCCTAGATTGTAGAGGACTTAAATTGTTTTCATGTTGGCACCATCTCAAATGGAGTCTTTAACAGTGCTGTTACACTTAAATTTTCTCTGAACTTTTGACTAAAAGAGGGAAGCACTCCTTTTTAAAGAGGTACCATTCTTGATTTTTCAGATTTTAGGTGCAAAAAAAATTAATGGAATGTGGGGTTTTTTGTTAGATGACTAAAACATATACGACATTTTTGAATCATACAAACATAGAATGATTTGGGTTGGAAGGGACCTTAAAGATCATCTAGCTCCAGCCCCCCTGCCATGGGCAGGGACACCTTCCACTAGACCAGGTTGCTCAAAGCCCCATCCAACCTGGCCTTGAACACTTCCAGGGATGGGGCATTCACAGCTTCTCTGGGCAACCTGTTCCAGTGCCTCACCACCCTCAGAGTGAAGAATTTCTTCCTTTTATCTAATCTAAATCCACCCTCTTTCAGTTTAAAGCCATTACCCCTTGTCCTATTGCTACATGCCCTTGTAAAAAGTCCCTCTCCAGCTTCCTGGTAGGCCCCCGTCAGGTGCTGGAAAACTGCTATAAGGTTTCCCCAGAGCCTTCTCTTCTACAGGCTGAACAACCCCAACTCTCTCAGCCTGTCTTCATATGGGAGGTTCTCCACCCCTCTGATCATCTTCGTGGCCCTCCTCTGGACTCACTCCAACAGGTCCATGTCCTTCTTACGCTGGGGGCCCCAGAGCTGAACGCAGTACTCTGGGTGGGGTCTCACGAGAGCAGAATAGATGGGCAGAAGAATAAAACTTATATATCCTCCTTGTTCTCAAATAAAAATTGAAGAGAAAACAGAGAGGAGCCAGTCTTCTACTGCCATGCATGTAGTATAGGTCCTCTACAATTTGTGAAATATGGGTGAAGAGAAAAAAGAACCCCGCAGGAAAAATCATTAGATTTACACCTAGTTATTTATATCTACCCTGGGATTTGTTCTGACAGATCAAACAACAGATAAATCCAATTGGCTTTAACAAAATTTATAGCATGTGCTTTAAGTTTTTTGCTATATCAGAAAAGCCAACAATTGTAGAAGAGAGAACCCAGTTTTGAATTCCCTAAGTCTGCTGAGGGCTAGGCAGATGCACAGTCCAGGAACAACCTGTCCATCTCTCTCCACGTTGTGCTGGAAATTGTCACATTTACTCCTGTCTTCTTGCAGAGTTGTCAGGGTGAGCATATCATGATATGGTTCAGTCAAAATGAGGTGACCCAGGAAAGACCTACTACTTAAACTGTTTAATCTAACCTGTCTCATTTTGATTATATTAGCAAATCATCCCAGCAAATCCTAGGGGACAATAAACACAGGCAAGAAGTTGACAAACAGCTGGGAGTGGTAATGTCCTTTACCAACACAGTGGAAGTGAGAAGATAACATCCACAACATCCATAACATTCACAACATAATGCTTCTACAAAGGAGAGCCTGGATCCTGCAAATCCTTTCCAAATACTCCACGCAAGACAGGGTATTAGATCTTACTTGATGTATTCCTTAAATAATTGTGCCACATATATAAAATATGTGTTAAATAGAGTATTTAAAGTTGCAAAGTTAAGATTTCAAGAATTAAGAAATATCAGGATCAACATTTTAATATAACTTTCATGTAGCCCAGTTGGGCACCTACCCTGCTTCCCGACTGAGTCAGAGGCTATGTGTGTTGGTTTATAAACATCAGGCATTCATGTATACGGAGTTTGCAAAACTATCATAATGTATACGTATTGGGATCCACACTGAGACTGTATGGCAATTCAAATCCTGGCTTTCCCTATTACAAAAGCTAATAATCTAATTTAGCAATGCAACCATTACTTTAACACACTTGCATAATTTCCTGTACCAATTGCTCATCGCTTCATACATCATCAAATTGCAGTCCTGACCTTTTAACTCTCTAACAAAGATTTCAGTCAAACTTAAGTTCACTGACTGCCATGTAGTGATGGGGCAAAATTAGATGGCTGAAATTTCCATTTTCATCAGCTACGTCCTCCTCTCCTTTGATAGAGCCTGTGGTACTCAAGGAAGGTTCTACTGGTTATCTCATGAAGCATGTTCTGAATATTGTGTTGGTCAGTACCATGTAAGAAGGTAAATTGAAAGCGGGGTCCTAGGCCACCTGAAAACTTCAGTGGCTCAGGAATTGTTCAGAAACTGTTCAACCACTCTTGCTATATGTACACTTAACTCTGATACAAGGACAGGAAACATGACTGAGGACCATTTCAGCTGTCCAATTTGAATTTATTCTGGGTATAACTGATTCCTACTGGGCAGCAGTGGAAGATTATTGTCTTAGAGTGGAACAACAATAGCTATCATGTTCACTGAGGACTAGCTGGTAGGGTTCTGGTTCAGTCTACCAGCTACGCTGCTACAGAAATGTTCATTTATTGTTGCTGCTTTAGAAGGAACTACATAGGCCTGCCTGTTAGAGTATTCAGGTTCAACGATTTTCATCCAGACTGAAAGCTCTCGAAGAACACAAGTGAAAAAAGGAATGAATTATTTTTATAAACATTCTGCACTTATGAGGGTATTATTATACACAGTACGTTTCTATAAACAGAGCTTTGTCCAAGCTGAACTCCTTAGATCTTCTCAAAAAAACCAAAAAAGGTTTCTGTAAACCTTCTATAGCCCCATACTAGCTATTATAAAGAGAATTAACCCTATCCCAGCCAAAACCAGCACACAAATGCAAACAAATCATTCACACATACCCACCAAAACCAGAAGACAGCTTTCTGAAAAATATCCTTTCAGTGACATTTGCACGCAATATAATAGAAACTCCATATATATCACTTCAGCTTAGTGTTTGCTGTAGATACTGTGTTAGCTTATCAAGTTATCAAGTCCGCATGCATAGATGAGGTCTATGTTTGGAGCCTCTGCTCTTCCTCTTCCCTCCATAAGTTCTATGTGAGTTTGGGGAAAAATGCAGCATTTTCAACTCAGAAGATAACAAAGCACAAGCTTGGTTTGCTACTGCTTTCCATTTTGGAGTAAAAGTATGTGAATCATGTCAGATAAACATTTTAGCTGGGTAGATACATTGAAGGAAACGTTTAATAGAGTATTTAAAAAAAAAATATGACTCACAGATTCCTAGTCATCTATAGCTCTGAATGATGGAAGTTATCCATCTTGAATTCTCATGATTCTTGCAGTATTGGTTACCTCATTTGCATAAAATGAATAGAATAAATTGTTACGAATCCAAAAATATACGGTTGCCAGGATACATCTTGATAGATGCAAATGAAAATGGGTTTGTGCCGACCAGCTTAAAATAGTTTGGTACTTAGACATTTTCTTATTAACATTAGTAGTGATAAATGAAACATTACATATCCAGTGAGCTATTGAAATTATTACTATTTGTTTTGCAATAGGAATATTATTTCAAGCAAATCTGAACTAATTTTTGTACAATGTAATTCCACTAAAATACCCTGCAGTTTCATTGTAGAAGCAGCATACAGAATGAATAAATATTCCATGTTTGCTTCTTGATAAACTTTTGAATTCAAAAGGTAAGTTTCCTGTTAATTGTTTTTATGCTTTTCAGTGCTACAGCATTAACAACAAGCATCTATCAGCGTATAGGAACACTATTATTATGCTCTGTCCATGTATATGTGGATAAGGTAGTTACAGTTGAGAACCATACCCAAAAAAAGTCCTAGGATCTAACCACATTCCTATACAATTACATAGTCAAAGTCCCATTATTTAATGTATATTATTCTGACTTGCTAAAAATGACAAAAATAGAATTCATTTTTATTTTTATTTTTATTTTAGGCAATATATTTTATAAATGTCAACTCTTTCTAAGCCGTATGCATGCATATCGATATCTTAATCGAATTAATCGAAGCTTAATCATATTACTTTCCTGAGTAAAGTTTTTTGTGTAAGATTGACAATAAAAATGAGTCTGCATTGAATGCCTAATGAAGATAATTAACGTAAAAATAAATTCATTTTTACTGTGTGCCATGCAAGGATGTGTACATGTATTTTCAAGGGGATTATATTTCCCGTCCATTGACTTCCAAACAGGTAGATAAACACAGGTCAGATCTCCAACTGTATTCAGTTGGGAATCCTGTATTTTCGGTGAGCGGTGTAGCTGCTCTAATCTGCCACAGTTGGTCCCTTGTCAGCAAAGGGCTGGCTGCCCATGCTTCTTCCAACATCAGGCATCAGTTGATACAAGAAATAATAAACTGGGGGTTTACTGCAATAAAGGCTCAATGTATGCTGAGAAAGAAAGCTCTTCAGGTTGAAGATAACTACAACAACTGGGATGCAGAAGTTTTCTCTGCCCCCTTACTAATGGTTGGTTCTTTGAGAGGACAGAAAAATACTGACAAAACCACAGCAGCACAATTCTCTCATAGGAAACAATTTCAGACACTATTCAGAGTTGTAAAACGATAGATTAACTCCCTCCTCTCCTCTTTTGGTTTATTATGTCTCAAAAGTTACTGGCTTTACTCCTAGTTTTCAGTGGTATAACTGAGAAGAAAATTATGTCCCTAAATTCCAAAATAGCACTGAGGTTCATCTTCGCAAGTGATGAGCAGCTACAATTCCAAACAATATCACGGTGGGGCCGTGAATTATGCAAGTGATGACAGGATCATACTGAATATTCATATAATTTACTTCATAGAATACATTAGCATTATCCTTTTTTTCTGTGTCAACCACAAAAATAAAGTACTTCCAGACTGAGGAGATGATTAAGGGGCTGATTCAATGGCCACTGAAATCAAGACACTTTCCTTTGAATCTGGTAATCTCTGAACCGGGCTCTAAGCCTTTCTTTTCCAAGAATGCTCTTTGTACTAACCTTCATTTCAGTCTGCACAGAGCTAGAATGAGCATTAAGAAATATGTCCTTGTACTCCACAAATCAACTCCTACATGTAATACTTGAGAAAACTGCTAGATAAATTAGTTCTGCTTAGCAAGTTAAACATCAAAGGCTGAAAACTCATGTTCCCATCTGTTCTGAGGCCGCTGCTTGCATCCAGATGATTGTTAGTGCAATTCTGCACAAAGCCATGAGCTTCAAGACTTGCAAGGCACCGTACTCTCTACAGAAGACTGGACAACACTGTTCCAGGTAGACAAAAATTCAAATATTTGCCAACATTGTGAATGGCTTTATGAATCATTCCTGTTTAAAAAAAAAAAAAACCAAACAACTCTTATGTCACCATTCAAATTACAACAGGTGTTGTAAGGCTAGCATCTAAAAAATTTGGGAGACGGCCGCTATGCCCCAGTTGAGCCATGGCAACTGGTTGTGTATATGTTGTCATAACCGTGAAATAAAATGTGTTAAATTCCCCTGAGACTGGCGATTGCACGTTTATTTGGATGGGATTCAGTACGAGATTCAGACTCCTAAATTCTAGATGTCTGTATGCAGGTGTCTTCAGCTAGGCGTATAACCTTCCACTGTAGTGAAGACAGATTCACTTGTGTAGCGATTGGCACTCTACCTGAGCTACTGTACAGCTCACAGGACCTACAGGAGATCTGCTGCTTCCAGAAGAGCAGTAGAAAACAAGGCAAGATACCCAAGAGCATCTTAAAAAGGCCTGAATGTTTCTGCTCACCCCACCTGTGGATCAGGGCGTGGGTCAATGGAGCCTGGGTAGCTTTGAGCCGTGATAACAAGCCTCTTAGCAGCTGGTCCATTGCGTTGCCCACCAGACGATTGTACACACCCACCTGCTTCTTGAGATGCATGAGACACTCATATGAAAGCACCAGACCTGGACCCTACTACTGACTGTAATGGGAGATTAGTCACCTAATTAATATCTAAGAACATGCAGGTGTCTGTATACCTAAATTTCACCTGCGTATATGCAAGCACATCCTTTCACCTGAGACAGTTGAGGGTGTTTGAGGTACTGGGAGGGGGCTCATAGAGATGAGACAGAACGTTATGGGAATCCTGTACCTCTTCAAAGCAAAAACTGGGCGCTATGTGAGATCCCTCATGGAGTCCAAGTGATTAGAGATGACTTTATTGCAGAATCTGAACCCTACCCCATCTGCCTCAAACTGAATTTGTCTCACACCAGCATTGGGATAACAGTTTCACACAGACGGTTACTGTAGCTTGGCTAATACGCAAGTAGCCAGTTAAACAATTATTTCCCGGTCTCTAACGTCATTGTCCAAAGCTGGGAATCTGAAATCTATCACTCGCCTGCCGTTCCCTCTACAGGCTGTTCAAATTCAGTCTTATGGCAGTATGTGACGCTAAGGCTATGTAGATGTTCTACAGTTCATTTCACCAATATATAACGGTCCCTTTGTTTTGGCAGGATTTAAAAGTTGAACTTTTCTAACTCCTAAATACTATCCATATGCAGAATCAAAATATTCTTCTGGATAAGTCCCTGATGCATTCAGTGCAGACAATCTGAGAGCATACATAACATGCAGTACTGGAGTCAGAATATTTCCAAATGATGGGTGACAGCTGCCTCTGCTTTTGTAAAAGCATCCAGTTAAAGACATGCCCATTATACAGCGGTCAGAAGGCATGCCCCGGAAAAATAAGTAAAAAGGGACATTAAGCTGCTAGCTGAGAATCTGAGGTTCAGTTCTCTCTCCTGGTTTCTCATGTGACTGTTCTTCCCGCTTGAAAGTGGAGCAATGCTATTTACTCCTTTTAAAAGGTACTCTGAGACTTGTGGATAAAAAATGCAAGCCAGCAGCTTAGTGTTCTGCTAAGCTGGGTGCTGTAAGGGGAGCTATATTAAATATGTGCTGCAGTAACAGACACCAAGCCTTTTAATAGACTAAGTATGTCACTTGAATTATTTTCTAACTAGAAAATTTGGAATCTTCAGACCAAAGAAGAACAATTCAAGGACATCTGGATATGGCCTGGGTAAAGGCAACAAGTTAAAGTGTGTAAGTGATGCTGCCCTGGGATGTTTGCTCAGTGGGAGCGACAGGCCAGAGGGTCAAGTCAGCAGCAGACCCTAGGCGCTCGCAGCTCTACCAAACCGCTTGGCTTCACAGCGCTTCAAAAGTTGCCTTATTCATGAGAATCACACCTCTCGGTGCGCGCAGGCCCTTTCTTCGACGCGTCTGCCCCAGGGAGTACGCAGCTGTGAACTCTCAGGTTCACTGGCACGGTGCTGTAATGGCTTTGTGGTCAGCATCATAGCTTCTCACATTTAAAGAGCTCGGCAAGCAAAACCCTGGTATGAACAAATAACCAGGTATTTCTATGCTGTACTTCCAATATTCTTCCTTGTAGGGTTTTTTCTTTTTTCTTTCTTTCTTTTTTCCTTTCTTTCTTTTTTCCTGTAAATGACTCAGAGACTGCCTTTTGGGGAAAGGGGAAACCAAGTGCCGGGTAGCCGCTCTTGCAACTTTAACCTTATTTAACCCTCAAAACAGCAAGAGGAAGTACAAAGTATTTTCACGAGCTGTGAACGGGCTTAGATCTGGTTTTGACGTCTTGAGGAAGTACTGCCTTCTGCAAAGCCAGAAATGCAAAAAATGTATTTGCAGTCCCGCTGAACTCATTTACACACACACACACACACACACACTCCCGACCCCCCCCCCTCCAAAGGAAAAAAACCAGGTCCCATCAGCCGGGAGGACAGGGGATGCGAAACGGGGCGGACTGGGGTCAGGGCCGATGTCCGCGGGCGGGGGAGCAGCGGGGGGACAGCGGCCCGTTTCCCTGCCCTTATTTCTAAGCAGACACCACAGAACCCCCCACCCGCCGGGCTGGGGAGCCGGAGGGTCCTTGCGTGAGCTCTGTGCGGAGCTGGGGGCCCCCCTCCCCCGCCGCCTCTTCTCCCCGTTCCCCTTGGTCAGAGCCGCGCCGCCGCGCCTCCCCTTCCCCTTCCCCGCCAGCCGCCGCCCCGGGGACCCCTCCTCC
>WAAD01023095.1:16191-64993 GCA_013389945.1 Fregata magnificens
GGGCAGCGCCGGTGCGGGGAGCTGCCCCTGCCTGCAGCCGGGCCCAGGGAAGCCTGCTTTCACACTGGCCGAGGATACGACCCAGACAAGACGTTGTAGCGCCTTCCTGGAGTAAGTACGCCTCTGCTGTAGTGGGGGGAGAGAAGGGGATTAAGCTCACAACTTTGATTATACCGAGAACTTTCTGTTCAGTTGCTGGTGATTGTTGGATGCAGGGCGCTATGAACGCGGTGTTTCCAGAGGGACGTACCTAGACGTGAGATGACAAACGCGATCCGTAATACTGCATTCATCTCGTCGTTTGAATCTCTGTCCATGTTGAGAGATGTTCCAGTGAACAGATACCACGCTTGCATCTGTTCTTCCTATTATTACTTTTTCCCTAATTGAATTTCAAGACCGTTTAGCTTTAATTTTATTTATCTGGGTTTTGTTATGCTAAGGTCTCGGTAATACATGATGCCACTGTGTAAAATCCGGAATGCTCCATAATTCACTGGCACCACAGCAAGACTCTTAACTTCACGTGCTTTCAGTGGTGTTGCTAATAACTTGCCGAGGGTGGGGATGCAGATTGGTTTCCAGCCTGTTCCTGGTAGTCCTTTGATTGCCATACAGCTGATCTTTGCACTCTGGTTTTGTTTACCAGCTCCTAAAGGCAGTTTGTATGTGTATGGGGAAGGGGTAAGTTAGGGAGGAGAGGGATGTTTTTGCTTTGCTTCTCCTGTTCTCACCGTCTGCAAGGTCAGAAGAAAATGAAAATTACTTTGGCTGTGAACTCTTAGGTGGGGAGTTCTGGAAGAAAATGCTGTTGTGATGTGAGGTTGCCTTGTGGGCAAAGAATTTCACATGCTCAGCACTGCTCTACAAAAATACCCCAACTCATATTACACAGGGAAGAACAAGCTGATACTTCCCTTTTCTCTGTTGTGCTAACTTTTATATTTTTATAACATGTAAGGAAGACTTATACATCAGCAGTGTACTTCTTTATTTTTTTAAGGCATAAACTTTGTAATTTGTCACGTTTGATTCTCCTTTCTACTCCCCTGTAATACCCCTAGCCCCCAACCTCACCAGGCCCTAATTAAAAACTAATCATAAAGCCCTACTACTTGTGAATTTAGCTTTCCTAGGGTAGACTTTAAAAAAATGTTTTAATGAAATGAAATCATGGGAATAGATGAAGGGTTTGACTGAAATTCATAAAAAGCATAAAGTAGCGACTAAGAATCAAATTCTTCAGTTTGAGCTGCTATAATGTAGTCTATCTGGTCCTTAAGGTTTTACTTAAGTGTAAACTAAGGCATGTATAAGTGAGGCTCTCTGGGTTATTTCTATGGTTTCTTAATGACTGCCCAATATTTTATTGTATTCTGCTCTGTACTTTTTCGGTACCCTCCTGTGCTGTTTTTGCAGTGATGCTTCGTTTTTTCCGTGAACTTCTGTTCTTTATTAAAACCAGAAAATAAACAAACCGCAAGTTATTAAAAAGACAATGTGTGCCAGTAATTAGAATAAAAAATACTTGGTTAATTCACAAAGGAAAAATGGTGATCATCTTGGATACTACTGCATAGTTACTGTCAGCAGATGTCATTTCACCATAATAGTGTGTCTATTAGTGAATTTTACAGTGCTGGGAAGATAATTCATTGTTAGTGTGCTTAGCTTGTCTTCATGACATCGTTTTTTGACACTGTTTTGTCAGGCTGGAATATCTTGTCCTCAGCAGTCTCACAAAGACATTGAGGATTTGCATGTGCAGTATGTTGCAGATTTCCGCATGTTATGTGTTATACAAAACGAGAGCTTAAAATGTGTGTCAAAAATACTAGATGTTTTTTAGATGAATAACAGTTCCCATACTTTAACAAAAATAATATTTTATAGGTGTACAGATACTATAAATAAGACCTGTTTAATCGATCATATTTATATGTCTTTCCAAATATCCTTTTAATTAGAATTTTTAGAGAAACTGTAAAAGAGTTTTGTAGAATCACTGGCATTCTTCAGCACTAGGTGCATAATGCATGCAGTAACACATGAGCTTGATCACTCAGTTCACATTTTATACAAAACAGAAAAATATCGTTCTATATCCAAAACCTGTACGCAATCCAGACATCATTAGGTCTCCTGTTGAATCCCTGGAGACAAACTGAGCATGTCAATGTGACCTATAACATCAGTGGACAGGGGAATATGCATACTAATAACGTATGTCGATTTGAAGGAGCCAAAACCTCTTAGTGTTTCCTCTGTACTGAATTCAGTGTGTATTTGGATCTGTTTCAGTATTATCAATCATTCTTCTAGCAGTGCTTTCTACTCATGTTATCTAGGAATGCAAAACAGTAACATTAAATCAGGGAAAACAGTTTGAGAGGCATGAATTAAAATATTTAATATATGGGGCAGCTTGAGAGTTGCAAAAAACGCAGTCATAAATTTGAATTTTGTTGTTTAAATTAAAATTGTAATAGAAGCTGCTATGCATTCGTGTGAATGATGATGAGAGCGATGTGAATGATGTGAGATGTACAGGTCCTAATTCTTGTGAAGTACTGAATTTACCAGTCTTCTACTTTCACAGAATTCCAGTTCACACTTCCGATTAAAATTAAAGACGTGTCTTATTTTCTGTGTTTATATACTGCTTGATACAAGTTCTTGATTTAAGCTGGTAGCGGTAGTTGCTTCTACAGGAGAAATAACAGTGATACATATAGGACAAATACCTCTTAGGACAGATATGGCCTAGTGCAGCACTGACAGACAGGTGCTTGAAAGATTTTTTTTTTTATTTTTGTGGATTTAAAATGTTTAGAAATAATCTCATGTTGGTATCTTCATGTTTACATTAAGTTAAATATCAGTCAGTCGTACCTTAATTCAGGAATGGCTACTTTTGCATGCTAATGGCTGAAATATTCTTGTCTAATTTATGAACTTGCCAATGGACTACGTAACCAGTGCTCTGTGGGACTCTTCTGTGCATTTCATCCTTTTCTTCCTGTCTGTGATAATACTTGTGTAGGGCTGTTTGTAGCGGCAATGTCCAGGTTGACTTTTAACATCATGGTTTGGGTGAACAGCAGTGCAAAAGGTGAAGCTAATGCATGAGTCCGAGGCTTATTTTTGAGTAACTCTGTGTAAGGAATTTGTGAAGTTTGTAAAATGTGAAAAGTTCATTTTTGAAGGTTCCAGGAGCGGTGCAACTTGTGGTGTTAGGTGTGCCTATCACAAGTGCCAGTCTGGTTTGGTTAAAGTCTTAGGTTAATAAATGTGATTCATGAATGTATGTCCCTCAGACCTGTTGAAGAGCACCAATATGGCATGGGAGTTGTCATGTCTAGAATATGGCAAGGAGCATACTGCGATCTTGAGTTTGGTCCCCGGTTTGTCTGTGGTGAGCTCTGGATGACTGAGTCATAGCTGGGCACTGGAGTTTGCACAATTTAATAACACTGTGGAGGTGGTTCAGTGTTTTTCAGGGGATGTGTAGACTTACACTGACATTTTAGATAACAGCCATTCTGTACTCTCCTATAGCTCTCTGATACACGTAGGTTTAACTTAAAATTTAAGTAGTTGTTAGAAGCTTTTTTATATATAATTTATGGGATTTTCAGAGGGAAATCCTTCTCCCTGTTGAATTACACCCTGAATTCATAAATTGAGTGGCCTATTTTGCAGTTAGATGCCTCAAAGCTAAAGTTGATGTTCCTAAAACTCATGTCTGAAGGCACACTGTTGTCTGTATTTTTTACTGCAAAGAAAATCAGATGCACAGGGCTTCATTTCTGCATCCATCCAGAGCTGTTACCACCATGACCGTTCTGGAGAGTGGCATCTCTCTTCTGCCTAACTGCCTCTGGCGTCTGGAGATGGGAATGTTCCCGCAAGATTTGAAAAGCTTGTTTTGCTAAGAAATAAGTAAGTGTAAGCTATTTACTCAAACTTGAGGAAGAAGCATTTGCAACGATGTTTATCGCTCCTTCTCCTTTATTTTTGATGGTGCATTAGTTACATCCCTTACCCATGAAGTGTGAAGCTTGATTCTCTGTCCCCTTTTCAGGTTGAAGTAACCTGAGCTCACATCTCCCTCTTCCCAGGAGAGTGCAACAAGCAGCATGTTGTAAGCTGTCCATCATTTCACCTGCAACTGTGTTACTTTGAAAGAAGTAATTAATTAGGCCAGAGGGAGAGTGACTCCTGCCCTGTGATCAAGGCATTCAGCCGAGGTGAGGGAAATCTGGTTTGTATGGGTGTTTCATTCTTTCATCCAGTAAATATTTTTCCATTTCGTAGCTTCAGCAGGAATAGTGTAGGACAGACTATAGTCTGTGGGTTTGGGCACTACCCTGGCATGCAGAGATGTGGTTGTGAGCCAGCCTCTTCGCCTGGAAAGAGCCTACCGCCCACTTTTACTTCCTCTGTGGTTGCTTTCCTGATGCTTTTAAATTGGTCAATGGTGCTTGGGGGCATGCTCCTGCCTTCTCATCCGAAACTTCAAAATTGCATGACTCCTTTCCTCATCAGCTTGTGAAAGGGATGACTTTGTATCTTGCTTCTGGAGAGGCCTGAAGGTTTTAGAACCCTTTTTAATAACATAGGTGCCTCTTGAGCTTACACGAGAGGTGACGTTTAAGGTACAGCTGTCACAACTTTGTTTCGTATTAGGTTAGATGGCTTCCTGCTTACTATCCCAGTTATTTTAATTTCTATTATATAACCAAATTTATTGTAACCATGTTCAAAATTCTCCTTTGAGTCCATTTTGTGCTTCTAGTTTCATACGGACTAGTAAATCTAAGAAAAGTGTAGATTTTGGGGGGATGAAGGCCAGAATTTGGCAAGACTTTGGTTCCCTTCAGGAGAAAGTCTTTATTTTGGGGTTAGAACACAATTTGAGCCTGGTTTGATTCAGTTGTCCAGCACAGGCATCTCATCCTTGCTGACATGCTTTACGACACCCACTGCGTGTACACTTGGCTAGCAGATGCAGGACAGCCAGAAGACCCATGTCCTGCTTGGATTAGTGCCTACTGGGAAGGCGGGATATTTTAAGACAGCTTGGTACTATTTGCCTCTGCAACTGAACTGAGCCCAGTAGTGTCCCAAGACTATTGTTGACTCGACTGAATGTGGTTAGACTGAGAAGCGGGAAGATGGGGTTGCTTTCTTGTTTTTCAAAGACATTTCGAAGAAAACCTGCTGTTTTATTTTCTTTATTGTGAGTGTATTTGGTACCTAGCCCGATCATTATAATTTTAATTTTGCAGCCGACCCAGATTAAGTCTGGGAGGTTAGCTTAAGTTAATGGCTTTCTGGGAAAGGGAGGGAGAAAGTTCGTCTTCTGGTTTCTCTCATGCATATGAATAGTGGTGTGGAGCTGTGGGGCAAAAATTCATTACTGTCAGTTGTTAGCTGGTAGGGAAATGCTGAGTGATGGTGCCACTTACGGAGCTGAATTGGTTTTGGTGAATAAGGAAAATTCTCTCTGGTAACTGATCCATATGATCCTATCTCCAATAAATTGATTTCAGAATTTTAAATAGCCTCCGTGAGAGATGTGCAGTGGTATTTATCTGGTACAGATGATTTGCTGGTCCTAATTTTTCGGAGAGGGTTCGTTTAATGCTGTGGAAATTGGGGAAGGGAGGCAATGGTGAGGGGAAGATTTTGTAACAATATTCCTCAGAGTTGTTCAAACCAGTTCAGAGTTTAGAAGGCTAGATTGTTAAATTTGTTATGTTTTATTTCCAGAAAGAGTCTAATTTTGTCTCAGTTACACTTTCTCCCACCCACATATACACGGTCTGACTCCTTGTACTTTATTGCTTTGTAATTGCACAGTGTTTTGCTTCAAGGATCATCTGTGGACTGTTGGTGACTCCTTCAGATAAGGATTTCATGACAGGTGTAGGCATCTTTGGAAGCTTCTGGAAATAAGTCTGTAATCATCTCCCTAATAATTGATGGCAGCAGAGGAAGTGGGAGCTGATATTCTGTAACCGTTTTTCCTATGTTTTTATTACTAAAGCGTAAATGCACTGTAGGACTGGAACACTTCCCTCACCCTCTCACAAGGCTGTGCTGCAGCGGAGCTCTGCAATACCAATTACTGTGGGGATGGTTTGCCGTTCCAAATGAGATCACAATGGGGCTGCTGGAAAACAAGTCTCTCTCAAAATGTGTTTCATGCTCTGAATACTTGAGAGATTTTGTTAGAATGTGATACTTTGGTCTACAGGGTTTATGTTTTTAATTAGAGGAGGTGTTAAGAAATCCACCTACTATTTTGTACCACCATTCATCTATTCAAGAGGAAAATAGAAAGTATTTCCTGATCTTGAAGTATTCTGGGAATATGTTGCCTGTAGAACTGATTCGTATTTCTGCAACTAGATAATCTTACTACTTTATTTTTTTCCCAAAAGATAGGGAGAGAGCTCACATATTAGAGGCCTTAGAAGTATAGATAATCTGCTTGTCCATTTTTATACTGTGAGACAAAAAATTATTGCTGTCTGACTACTTAACGCCTTTGTTTTACTGAGGTTTTGATTCATTATGGCACAGACAGTATCTTGTTGTCCTTTACTGAACTAAAAGTAAATCCGCCAAAAAAAATCCCCTTTTGTTCTGCTGCTGAGGAACACTGTGGGCTGCCAAATCCTGGCAGTCTGAGTCACCACAATCGTAATAAAGTGTTTGTACTTTTGCAGTTGATGTTATTCAGTGTCTTCTAATTTATTCATAAGGCAAAGGGACACCTACAGGTTAAAATAGTACTTTTTAAAGAAATAGTCCATGTTTATACTGAAACAACATTTGTCAAAAGAATTAAATACATACTGGTAACACTTCAAAGCTTCCAAGGAGCAAATGGTAATCTTTAACAATAAGAAATATGTATATACATATATTTAACAAATTCCATTTTCTGTGTAAGAGCAATGTTAGACTTCAAAAAATGCTGGGATTATTTTAAACTCCTTACTGAACTCTGCTATTTTGGCCATCTGATCTGACCTGATAATGGTCTGATAACCAGGGAGACTGTTTCCTTCCTGAAAAAAAAAAAAAAAAAAAAGTTTTAAGGACAGAGACTCTGACCCTGGAAATGCCTATCTGTATTTTAACTTTGATGCATGGGCTGTGACCCAGCAAGCGTAACTCATGTAATTGAATTCAGTTGTTTTCAGGATCACTCCCAAACAAAGCATTCAAATATTAATTTGCAATATTCAAATAAAACTCAGAATGATTGCACGTAAGCAACTGAGGGAAAGCAAGGTGGTTCTGAATCAACGATGGGTACCTGTAAGGCTGACAAATACGTTCCCTGACTCCACAGAAGATGTGTGCAGGTGTCCGGCGGGTGGCTGTGTGTACACTATGGTGGTCTGGCTGATGTGCCATCACCCGTGCTTGGGTGGGAGATGGGAGTTCTTACAAATTCTTGATACCATCACCTGTGCATGGAGAGGAGATGGGTTTCCTTATAATATCTCAATTCTTTAGCTATTTATGGGTAGGAGTCATCATGATTTGGGCTTTTAACTCTAATATTGGTTATTGAGGCAGAAACAATGATTTCTTTCTTTCTATTGATAAAAGAACAACAAGGCTTTTATTCTTTTTTTGCCTGATATACAGGGAATTCTGTATGTCATTTACCTTTCCCTTGTGTTGAGCTAATGAAACTTCCACAGTTCTCTCAAAAAAAGCCAGATTTGGTAAGTCAGATCATTAGTAACTTTCCCTGACTCCATCCTGTAGAGCTGCTGAACAAAAGGAAGGTGGACTGGGCTGGGTGTGGGTGGTGGGCATCAGGGTGGTGTGGGATGTGTATGGAAATATATGCGGCAGAAAGTACTATATAATTTTAATTGCTGCTCTGAGTCATACTACCACTACAGCTGTTTCCCAAAGAAGAGGTTCTCATGCTATCAACAGGACATTCACACAAAGAAAGGAGATGGTAGATAAGCAAATGCAAATGTATTACATGCCCTCTATCCTTTAGTTTTTAATACATTCTCTAGTGACGAGTTCAGCATGAAACACTTTGTGACATGTAATTATATATGCATTAAGTAAATGGCAGTTGATTCATGGTATCCCTCTCTCAGGGTATATATTCTTAATGCACTGAGGTAGGGATGAGTGTAGTAGTACAGATCTGAGCTTCTTGATTCATGTGGCAATGCAGTCCCGCTTGGGGTGCTGACTTCCTTTCTCTTTTTTGCCCATAAAAGGAGAAAAGTTCTGCCATATGACTCGCTTTAGAGAGAATCACAAGACGAGGATTGGGGGGGGAGGTTATTCAGGTAGCTTTGTCTCTCGTACGTGGTACGAGACATTCTGCTTTCTGTGTTTAATGTGATATTACTAGCAGAGTATGTGGCAGTATTTCCTTCAACTGACATTGAAGTTAAAACATTTCATTCTTCTAATAACTTCTTCTTTTTCTTTTCTGTACGGATAAGAGATTCTGAAGGGAAGTTGGATATAAATGAATTTGGAAAGAAGATAAAAATCCCAGTTCTCGGGGATTAGGCTGTCCTCCAAACCTGCAGACACTTTCTTGCTGGTGGTTAAAGAATGACTGCAGGTGGTATTCTCCCATCTTGTGCCAGTGACTGTAGGTAGGCATGCCTAAGTTTATTGCTTAATTTTGCACTGCTAAAAAGTTTCATCTCCAGTTTTCTAGAAAACAGACTATTCAGGTGATTCTCAGACTTGCCCAGAAATCAAATCTGGACATCTCGGTGCCTTTCCATGACTGGAGAAGTCCTTGAGCCCACTTGCTCTGCAGTCTTACAGTGACTTTCAGTGTACAGTAAAGCAAGAGTTGCCTGGCTTCCTTTCACATACTCTGACAAACAGCATAACCCTCCCACTGATGAGGTTCACATTTTCTCCTTAGAGCAAAGGCAATTAACAACTCTAAATAAGTTCCACCCAGCTTCTGCTGTGGGTTACTAAGTGGTATTCAGCGGGCTCCTGTTTCAGCATCGGAGTGTGCAGCCAGCACCAGGATGGTCTCGAACTGTCAGCTTCAACTGTGCTGCCTGCTGATGTCCTCCATGTACTTTCAAAGCCATCTCTGAGTCAATGATTCATACTGTTGATCAGCTTGGGTTTAGTCAGCCTTGTATGTTCCATTTACTTACTGATGCTGTGAAATGATTTGACGTGGAGGCATGTAAACCAGCTGTCTCTCTTCTTGCTCAGTCCAACATAAGATGTTCTAGAAATCACAGCAGAATGGACCTACCTGTGGAAACCAGATTTTTTTTTCTTTGGCAGCTGTGAAAAGTGGAGATCTTCGACCCAAACATTTACTTTCTTATGAAAGGAAGCATTTTGTCAAGGAGTCCAAAGGGAGCTGGAGAAAATGAAGATGTTGGTAATGAGCAGTCATTTCCTAGCGTCATGCTTCTCTAGTGTCACCGTAGATGTCCTAGGAACAGAGCAAAAGGATCAGACTAATTCTGGATCTAAAGCCACATTTTCTTTTTTTTTCTTTTCAAGCTGGCTTATTAATTTTTTTTGCACATCAGAACTAGGACGTAGGCCAACATCTGTGAGAAACAGACGTCTGTCTCATGCCAGCAGGGCTATCATTGCTGGGATTTAATGAATTTGTTACGTCACTTATGTGGGAGGGGTTTTGTTGTGTTGTAGGTTTTTGGTTGTTTTTCTTGGAAAATCTGATAGTGAGTTTTCTGGTTAATTGGAGTGACGGTCTTTAGTCAAGTGTTAATCATAGAATCATAGAATCATTAAGGTTGGAAAAGACCTCTAAGATCATCAAGTCCAACCATCAACCAACACCACCATGACTCCTAAACCAGGCCATGGAGTGCCACGTCTACACCTTTTTTGAACGCCTCCAGGGTTGATGACTCCACCACCTCTCTGGGCAGCCTGTTCCAATGCTTAACCACTCTTTCGGTAAAGAAATTTTTCCTGATGTCCAATGGAGGTCCCACCGAGATGTCACTGTTACGGTAGATGTGTCGTCTTTTCATCTTTTTGAAAGACAGAAATTGTACCTGTAGTTCAAGGCACTGCAATTAAAGTATCCCAGGTAAGGGGAGTTCATCATCTGGGAGTATTAGGTTGGAGCAGATGGTTATTAGGTGGACACACTGGACCATATTGGCAGCCAATACTCCAACAGTTATAAATGGTTTGTCAAGGTTTTACAGAATAATATGCAGTTTTGTCAATACTGTGATGGGTTGACCTTGGCTGGATGCCAGGTACCCACCAAAGCCACTCTATCACTCCCCTTCTCAGATGGACATGGGGGAGAAAATATAAAAGGCTTGTGGGTCAAGATGAGGACAGGGAGAGATCACTTGGCAATTACTGTCACAAGCAAAACAGACCTGACTTGGGGAAATTAATTTAATTTATTGCCAATCAAATCAGAATAGGATAATGAGAAATAGCAACAAATCTTAAAATACCTTCCTCCCACCCCTCCCTTCTTTCTGGGCTTAACTTCACTCCCAAATTCTCTACCTCCTCCCCTCCAGCGGTGCAGGGGGACGGGGAATGGGGGTTGTGGTCAGTTCCTCACACATTGTCTGTGCCGCTCCTTCCTCCTCAGGGGTCAGACTCCTCACACTCCTCCCCTGCTCCAGCGTGGGGTCCCTCCCACAGGAGACAAGTTGTCCATGAGCTTCTCTAACGTGGGTCCTTCCCACGGGCTACAGTTCTTCACAAACTACTCCAGCATGGGTCCCTTCCAAGGGGTGCAGTCCTTCAGGAACAGACTGCTCCAGCGTGGGTCCCCCACAGGATCACAAGCCCTGCCTGCTCCAGCGTGGGCTCCTCTCTCCACAGGGCCACAGGTCCTGCCAGGAGCCTGCTCCAGCGCGGGCTTCCCACAGGGTCACAGCCTCCTTCAAGCATCCACCTGCTCCAATGTGGGGTCCTCCGGAGGCTGCAGGTGGATATCTGCTCCACCATGGACCTCCATGGGCTGCAGGGGGACAGCCTGCCTCACCATGGTCTTCAGCACAGGCTGCAGGGGAATCTCTGCTCCGGCACCTGGAGCACCTCCTCCCCCTCCTTCTTCCCTGACCTTGGTGTCTGCAGAGTTGTTCCTCTCACATATTCTCACTCCTCTCTCCAGCTGCAGTTGCACAGGTTTTTTCCTCCTTCTTAAATACGTTATCCCAGAGGCGCTACCGTCATCGCTGATGGGCTCGGCCTTGGCCAGCAGTGGGTCCTTCTTGGAGCCGGCTGGCATTGGCTCTGTTGGACACAGGGGAAGCTTCTGGCATCTTCTCACAGAAGCCACCCCTGTAGCCCCCCGGCTACCAAAACCTTGACGCGCAAACCCAATACACAATACCATTACCTGCTTCAAGGTAAGCAGAGTTAGGAATAGAGAAGCATGTAGTGAGATGATCTGTAGGTAAGCGGTTGTGAAAGGGGTGTATGTTTTTGTACTGTCAGTGTAATTTTTCAGTACCTGTGACATTGCATAATGACTTATATCTATGTAAAGTTTTAAAGACAGCGATTCTTGCTAAGTATGATATCTACATCTGAATTCGCACCAGGGTAGTTGTGTTTTCCTTTGGAAAAGTTTTATGTGCCTCTTGTGTTTACAAGGACTTGTTGCTTGTGTTTCTTTTTGTACAAAATAAGAGTAAATGTTCTTGATTCAGGTTTGCATGAAATATTTAAAGTAAGTTGGGATTTCTGACTTAGAAGAAAGAAATAAATTTGTGAAGACATATATAAGTTTGTGAATTACTGAAAAAAACCACCGATCTGTTCCTGAAATGCTATTTTTGTAAAGGGAATTTCTTCCTTGCCCACTACCCTGATGTGGGTAAAATTTGGAGAAGCAGAGTCTCAGCTGCTCTACATTTGGGATGCTGTCGGTAGAGCTATGCCTGCTTTATACCAGCTGACAGTCGGGATGAATATTCTACTGGCAGCAGTCCGGGCTTGCTGAAATGAAGAAGTCAGATGCTCGTCTTCAGTCTGTCTGAACACATTAAAAAAGTCCAAAACCTAGAGAGTGCAAGTTTTCATGTGTGCTGTATGTAATACATGTGGAAACACAAATGCTCAACTGTTACAGGGTTATTTGGTTCTGTTCTCATGATTTAAAAGCAACAACCACCTTGGTGAGGATGTGATGTTAAAGCCAGAAGCGTTAATGCCTGGAAAAGGTGACCTGTTAATTCTGAAATGCATTGGCTACTTATGAAATTAACTTCTAAAAATTATGTTCTCCAGAAGCAACTGGATACTATAATCATGAAACGTGTTCATAGTAGTAACTAAATAAGGAAAGGATATGGCATCTGACTGTACTGTTACATTTTTAGTAATGTTCATGACACAATTTTGTCCTGTGCCAACTAACACTCTCCCAGATAATGCCTAAGCATAGTCCTGGGGTTAGGAGAGACGGTGGACCGTTTCCAAAAGGCTGTTTGGATCTGGCCAGGCTGTTTTGGAGGGATAGGATTTTTTAGTTGTACAGCCACGAGCTGTACCATGCTCACTGGTTCCAAGCCCAGAGCGTGGCTATGTGCCCTGGTCTGTTTTATTTTTCTGACATATATGTGGCCACAGATTCTGCTTTCCAGGAAGCTCGAATTGAGCAGCTTCTTAGGGAAGGCAACGGCAGGATTGTCTTAGTGTGCTTAGAAGGCTAGGAGAAAAAATTATGTCAAACCTGAAAGTGAGAAGCTGTGTCTGGAAAGCTGGAAAAATAATCCAGAGCAACTTAAAATCATAGAATAATTGAGTTTCATATTATTTTTATAAGAAAAGCCCCAGGGAATACACAGGTGTAATTAGCCATTTTGAAAGTGCTAGTTTAAAAAAAAAAAAATATGAAGAATTATAGCCTGACATTTTAAATCAAAATGAATAAATTAAGTGTAAGCAGATGGCACCTACAGTGTCCTCAACCAGAGGATGTGTCCTGGCAGTACCGTAAACTTTATACCTGTCCTAAGCTTTGCCTTCTGTTAACTAAAGGAGCAGTAGCAACCTGCTAGCGCAAACCTGAGCTGGCACGATCTTTAGGTTTTCCCTGGGGAATCCCTGTCTCAAGCAGATGTTTTAGCCCTCTTCTAATTATCTGATTGCTTCCTGTCAAGGAGGAGCAAGTCTTAACTTTATATTTAGCAAAAACTGTGCAGGGCGTGGTGGTTTTTTTGTGGTTTTTTTTTGTTTTTTGTTAAGCAGTGTTAAAGCTATTAGCATCCTAATGACTTAACAGAGTCTGGTCCAACAGACAACTTATGGGTTGACTCTAGTCCGTGGAGTGCTTCCATCTGTCTCGCAACCCCTCTTCTATAGGAGAAGAGGAATAGCTGTTGGGATGGTGTAGGCTGCCTGGTGAACTGGCCACATATCCCTCCACCTGGAAGTGGTCCAGCGACCAGAAACTGAGCTCCTGGTCCCCAAGCAGACAGTGACGGGCCAAGTGCCCTTCCTGGGCTGGAAATTCCTGGTGCAGTTTGTGGTTTGAGGGTTGCATGGGGAGAGAATCAAAACTTGGGTCAGGATGCTCTAAGGATGAACTGCCCTGAATTACC
The DNA here is from genome assembly GCA_013389945.1 of Fregata magnificens. Lineage (NCBI taxonomy): Eukaryota > Metazoa > Chordata > Aves > Suliformes > Fregatidae > Fregata > Fregata magnificens. The sequence goes on from WAAD01023095.1 coordinate 29,796, forward strand.
TGTATTACCATCGATGTCTCTCGCATCTTGCTGCATAATATTGAAATAGTACCAGCTTGGTAGTAAAAGCTTTAATGAGCCTGTGCTTTTTCAGTACATACATTGATAAGTGGGTTCTACTGCTGCTCCTTTTTTTTTTTTCTATATCTTAAAATACAGATTTGTAACTTCATTTTGGAACATGTACTTTCTACTTTTTGAGTAAAGGACTTCTAGAACATGAAATAATATTGCAGTTGCATAGTTAGGATTGAGTCTGGCCTCTGACGCACACTTCATCTTATTTAACTCTTCTGTCTCGCCTTTGAACTACAACATTATGTATTCCATTCTGTAATGCAGCTTCACTTAACTCTTTATTTGCAAGTAGAATTAATTTCACATCTTTGCTATTTATGCTTTGTTGAATACTGATCATACAGCCTTAATTATTTCTTACACAGCAGGAAACTTTCAAAGTAGCAGCTGTGTTTTGCCTTAAGTCAGATTGGTTGTGGACTACAACTGCTCAAAGCCCTGAGTGGATAATAAGCTTTCCTCCCAGCAGGTCCCCCAGACTGCTACGCTGAGGGTACTGAACTGACTCCTGTATTTCATTGCATAAATGCATTTTAACTAGGGATAAATTGACTTACTGGGTGTTACCAAAACAGTAAAAGAGAATTTTCTCTTCTGCATTAATATGTGATGGTTTGCTTCCTTGCTGACATTCTTCCCTTAAAGCAGCATTAAGGTTTCCGGCATGTCTGTCTGTTTCTGTCCAGTTTTATCATGCTGGTATTTAAGAAATGACCACTTTTCCTTTCTTCCCGAGTCACGAATTCTCCCGAGGAGAAGAGCAGTTGCTCATAAACATGTTTCTTCACCCTGTGTTTAGGACAGAGTGTTGTAAGGAGTATCTTGATGTTTAGTGATTTTATAAACATGTGAAAGTGTTGTCCCTCTTGATTCCCCCCGGCTTTCCTACGGAAGACTCTGATATCAATCTTGGACTGTTTATCTCCACTTTTAAGGGAATATTCTGGTTTAAAGACCCCAGACTGGAAATTGGAAGAGCTTCCAGTCAGAGTAGTTTATCTTCTTTCTCTCCCATGGTGCTCGCTTTCCCACTCAATGGCATCTCTCTCCGTCCAAATGTCTTACCTCAGTGAACTTGCCTTGCAGCCTGTTCCACTCAGTTATTGCTTGCTGAACAAGAAGTGTTTCCTGGCATATCTTTGTAGTCCTTTCTTAATGCCCATTTCACACCCCTTTGTCATATTAGCTCCACGAATTGGGCTGACATAATTTTTACATCCCATTTGAGATTGGTTTAGTTTGATTCTGGTTTAGACTGAAAAAAATTCGGATATCTGGGATAAATTTTTAAAAAGCTTAAAAAGCAAACTTCCAGAATGTAATGTGTATTTTGTTAAAAATCTAATTCAGTGCTAGCTACTACTTAAGTCGCGCTTCGGATAGCTATTCCATGTAAGTTGCAAAGTTTTTGTCATTTCATGATTCAGTTGAACAGGAGATACTCCTTTATAGTTGCTGGGGTTTTGTTTCCAAAATTTAGTTTTCTATATAACAATGTGTTTGGACTTCCGAAGTAACTGTGTTATACTCTGCTTCCCAGCCACAGTCTGTAAGCTTTTTGTGAGTATATTTTGCACCTCTTACCTGAGAGCTTATTGTTGCCAGCACTGTTAATTTTTTCCAAATAAGCCAAGTTATGTAACAGAACAAACTGGTCTAACATAAAAATATGGAAATTGTGAATATAATTCAAGAAAATTCTCATTTACCTTTCTTTTGGTCTATGTTAGATGTCAAATTTTTTAATTAGCCTCACTAGGCTTATGTGCTCTGATGAACATACAGTTTTTTAAAACTATCCAATTGTCTTGTTTTGAAATATACAAATTCTAAAGTTTCTATCAAATATATATTTATCTTCTGTTCCTGCATCTACTTCACAACTTTTATGCTATTTCATTTCTTATAGCAATCTTTTATTTTTATTCTGTAGAGTTTTAGCCTGGATTTTTTTCTGTCCGACTTGCAATCGGTTTAAAGGTTTCCAGCAATTTTTTACTGTAATTAAACTTGTAAGTCTTGTTCTGTAATGAATTAATTTTCCTGAAAAACATTTCCATTCAAATACTTCTGTAGAATTTGGTGAGATATGTCCTGTGCTTTTGAGAGGAACGTAGTTGTTCACTCTCAGATTATGATCTTTGTAGTCATATTTCCATTTAATACTTCCAGAAAGAAGCGGAAATTTAGTACCTTTTTTCCCTTACTAAGATCTTTTTACTTCTGTTTTCTTTCTTATGATAATGGGTCGTGAATTCAGTTAAACTGTGTTGCCTGTGGCTTCAGTGACTAAAAACTTCTCATCTTTTCACATTGATGAACTCCTTCTGGAGTGCATCAAATAAATGGATCAAATCACGGCTCATATAAATACAGTTCTGCAGGTATCTGCTTTGGTATGAGATTTTTAATTGATTAATTAATTTATTTAAGGTGTTTAGCTAATAAATACTTTCCTTCCCTTTCTCAAACTGACTTAGGGTCTTTTTTCATGTCATGACATTCCTCCAAAGCCAGTTGATGTTATATCAGCATAGTCTCTGCTAGACTTGCCCTTTCAAAGCTAAATTCCACCTTTTTTATTTCTGGCGATCATCTAAATTTCACATTCCTCTTTCTTTACCTGCACTGTTTCAACTTCTGTTCTTTCCAGTTTCTTCTTCCCACCTGTAATCCTTTCTCATCATTTTCTTCCATTCTGTTCTACCACCTTCACTTTCTCTCATTGCTGGTAGTAATCTGCTTTGGTTTCTGTTTAACAGGAATCTTGCTGTGTTGTTGCTTAACCACTCTTTCCAGTTAATTACATGAAGCTTGGAAAATACCTAAACGCTTAGTAGCTTGGGAGTTAATGTGGCCCGATAAGTGAGATACCCCTTCAAAACTTTCTCATGGATGCTCGTTTAATTAGTGCTGGGGTTCCTGAGTCTTGTCCTTTTTGTTGTTGTTGGGTCAAGAGGGAGGGGCTCATGTTTTCATATATCTTCAACCAGTAAATGCTGTAGAAAGCGATGGTATCTGGAGCTGGTTTTTGCAACTCAGTAGGGCTGGAGGGTCAGAAGTTGTCTCTTACTACATCACCGCTTTGTAGGAAACGGTGGTTTGCTGGGTTCTGTGAGGTGCTTCCAGTCCTTTCCCTGTCCTGAGGTATTCCTGCTTTGCACGTTCTCTGATGCCTCCTTCCTGGCTTCTTTCCCACGTAAGCTGCATCACTTTCTGGAGTTATCCAAGTGTAATAAACACAGTAACAGTAGTTCACTATCCTGCTGCGCTCTACCATGGGATTAATTGACCTTTTGCTCTGCGCGTAACACACAGAAGATACCTTGCAGCAATACTCATTGCTTTAAAAAAAAAAAAAAAAAGGGAAAATACTATGTTTTGAAGGCCTTTAAGTAACTTTTCTGATTTTTACTTAGTAATTAAAACAGTTTAATTAATAACAATTCTTTTAAACAAATCTTAAAATCCACAGATTGCAGCCTCTATCTAATTATCGGGAAGGCTCTGGATCATCTTCAACAAGGTAAGAGTCAACTCCGGTACTTTGTCTTGCACAGAACAGCTAGCTGTCTAGCAGATTCGAACGTCATAAATGATAAATGAATACTCGGCCTCCCTTGAATGGCATCCTGTTATGTAGTGTTATGTAGCACCTAACTGGCACTGTCAAAATGCTATCTAGGCATAATATTCTCACCTTGAGGTTTTTATTTGTTTGCTTTTCTTATTATAGAACAACTGAGAATTCTTCTTCCCATGTACTTTTTTCATTTACTCCACTGTTTGTTTTGAATCATTTCACTGTTATGTTTCACTGGTCTATGTAAACCCTTGGGACAGAATTGGCCTAGGCACAGAACAGGATTTGTTCTCATCCCTTTTGAAGTCCTAATTCTGTGATTTTTTTTTTTTTTTTTTTTTTTTAAGGCTTATACTCNTATAAGTTCTAAATACCATCTGCTGCTACAGAACTGGAGAGAATTTGCAGCCAACAGCAAAATAAAGCAATGCTGAAAATAGACTTTTTTCCCCTAGAGAAAGGGAGTTCCCTGACTTGACCAGCTACTAATTGGTACAAAGGTTTGTTTACACAGAGGAGCTATTCCTAATTAGTTCCCTATGTGGGTGCTCTACTTGAGAAATTAGTGTTACATTCTGATTTAATTTAATCTGCTTTTATAATGGATGGTTATAATTTGCACTAAGGAACGTATTTTTAGAAGAAAAAAAAATCTGCGCCGCACCACCCCTGATTTTCAAAAGATAATTCCTCTTTAGGCAGCGATCAAGCACTCTTATTATTTTGAAATTAAATGAATAAAAGTCCATCGTTAGATTAGAACCAGTTTTTAGTCATATCTTTATAAATATAGCTGCAGAGGTACAACCACGCGTTTTTCAAAGCCAAAACTTAATTCAGCTGATTTATGGACCTGATGACTTGACCTCTGTTTTTCCATAGTCGTGAAGATAGTGAACCAGAATATTTGTGAAGAAGAGTGTTTGTGGAGTTATATTAGCATTGTTCAGGTTATGGTTGAAACGGAAGCTCACTTCTAAGCTTTTCTGTAGCAGATTTCTTTTTCTTCAGTTGACTTTACCTTTGTTCTGGGAGCAAACTTGTGTTGCTATAAGTTCTTTTATTTAGAGAGTTGAAAAAGTGATACAAGAGCCAGACCTTAAGAATAGCTGTCCCTAAAAATCCTTACGAAGGACCTGGTCCCCTTGTTTTTCTCTCAGCCTCCCCCACCAACACTTGCAGAACGAAATGATCTGTTAGGCATTTAGATTACATTCTTTATTTGGGTAGTTTCAAAAGATTGGACAATTCATTTCTGAACTTAGAACTGCTTTAACTAGACCTCTTTCAATGTAAATATTGTTTTAAATAAATGTAGCCTTTATAATAAATTGCTAAATAATTTGGAAATGGGTTTGCATTTTTATTATTTCATTATTGTTTCTTTTAATTCTTAATGTAATGAATACCCGTACCAGTGAACATTATTTTCCTTTGGCTGTACCAGTCCTGGCAACAGCTCATTACAAAATCCAAATTAAATTGAATCTGTTCTGCAGAATTATATGGGATAAAAATTCAGTTTAAGTACCTGGTCATTTCAACCCAGCAGCATTTTTGAATGGTATTACTTTAAAAGTTTTTGGAAGTTCCAAATTTCACTTCTAAAAGAATAATTTCAGTTTTCCATGGATATAATCTGGTATATTTCCTTTTTAAGCTAGAAAGTTTCATCTGAAAATTGAGAGAGGGAAAAGCACAGTGATCCCAAGTGTAATCTTGAATGTTTTTCGTGACAGACGGACGTTGAATGTTTAGCATCACCTCTTTGGATTTTTGAATGTGAATTGGAACCACTGTATTTCTAGGTAAGACATAACCAAGTGTTTGTGTTAAGTACCCTCTTTCTTTTATACATTAATTCTGAGAAAGCTAAAGAGTGCAATATGCTGGATTTTACTTTGTACAGAGTGTTTATGTCTTTGTTGAATGAGTCCAATGTTATTTGAGATTTTTAAATAATAACAGTTCAGTTGTCCTACATTTTCATATTCCTTGAGAGAAACCACATCAGCAACTCTGCATGGTCTATCTACGTATGGGATTTCATTTTATGGTCAAGTGTGTAGTTAGATTAGCTTGTTGCCATTCAAAGTGGTAGTTCAGTTCTGTCTGCCCCTTCTCTTGCATCAACACCTGTACTCATCTGGGATGTGCTGGTTTACGGAATTTGCTGCTGAAATTCTACAGGATTGCAAAGACTTCTTGGAGGATTAATTTTCCATCAGTTTAGACCTCTGCATCAGCTCACTGTGGACTCAAACAAGTACTGGTGTTGACACAAGGAAATCAGTGTCAGTACTTGCAGCAACAAATTCTTGTATTGGCTTTAAACATCTCACTTCTCTCTGCTCCAAGGAAAGGTTTGATACATGAGGAAGACTAAGAAGGGGTTGTGAACAGCTGCAGACTTCAACATCTGAGGAGGAAGTAGCGGATGATAGAGAAGAGCTAGAAGATTTTGATCTGTAGATATAATTACAAGAGTATTTGTCACTGAAGATTACCTTCTTTCTCATAGTGAAATACCGGAGGTCATACCAATTTGGCTACTCGTGTTTACCACATAGATTATAGGGATCAGAAAGGGAGATCTCAGTGTCACACTTCACGTGCGGCCAAGTTGTGGTCAGCGTTGTGCTGGAGCTCTGAGGCTACAAGTCGCAGATGACGTTTCTGGTGGTTCTGATCCAAACACGCTGCTGTTTGCCAGCCCTTTCTGGACTGCTGGGAAATGTGAAGCAGACATGACATTTGAGCTGGGTGGTTGCAGCATGTAACACTTAAAATCTGAAAGGGAATAATATCTTACTTTACTGTGGGAAGTAGGGCCATGCAAGGTGGTAGCTTTTATCCGGTCGTTTCTCGGAGAGATGGAAGCCATTGCATATGGAGAGGACTCTTTAAGCTAACCCTACGTTAGTAACGGTGAACGCTGTCATTAATTCAGCTGCCGTGAGAGGCATCCAACAAGCGATGCTGTGGGCAGATGACCGCAAAAACTTCAATTTGTTGCAGGTAAAAACAAGCCCAGCACGGCAGCAGCCTGACTGGCTTTCTATCAAAGCAGGTTTGCGGTACCCAAGTGAACCCAGGGATCTCAGTGGCAGTCTATCAAAGTAAAGGTGTTTGCTAATCGTGTGGATGTTTGTTCAAAAGAAATAAAGCCACCTGCAGAGGAGTTTGGGAGGTGTAGACATTCATTAATTTAAGGCCACAAAGGATTCTAGTGAATGTGGAACCGGCATAGTTGAAAGACAGCAGTATTCCTGTTTCATTTCACTAGATGGGTGAACAAACCCAGGTCCAAGGGAGGAGGTGGATGTGAGGGGTGGAAGGAAAGACTTACTAAGATTAAAGGCCATAATCACAGCTTTGAGAATTCCTGCAGTGCAGGAAATTATTCTTCTCTACCTTGTAAACTAGTGATGTCATACTTGTAAGGACTGTATACTTAACCAGTGTATTTTATTTTTACACTTTATTTTCTCCTTTAAAAGGCCTTCCAGCCTTCTATTTTGTTACAGTCGTATGGAATTTAAAATAGGAATTATGTATATGACATACTTATTAAATTTTGTAAATACAGCATTTCAACTAAAATTTAAGGCCCATTCTACTTTTTAAATGAAGGATAATCTTTCCAAGCTGGAGAGGATCTCAAAAATGAGTGCTCTGGATGGGCTTATCTACCCTAGTGGGGGGGATTGAGATGAGCTGAAGGGAGATCTTAGAGACAGGACAAGTAGAGTGAAAAGGAAGAATAAAAGGAAAAATGGCAGGAATGGAGGCAAACATTCTAACACATCAGAAGAAACAAGAAATTATGAGAAACAAGGAGTGTGAAATGAGGAAAAAGTTTTGCTAAATTATGGATTCTTTTCAATTTAGTCCATAGAAAGTTAATATTACTACAGTGTAGTTCACTGCTTTTATTGATTTCATTGGTAGGAGGTAATAAACTGGTAGGAACTACAACTGCTAGGAAAATTTTTCAGTACTTTTTTTTACTTGATATATTTTTGAAGTCCTGTTTACTATTAGAGACCTTTTACAGACATTAAGACAAATTATTTTTTCAAAATGAAGCCCTTAAATATGCCTTTAATATGCCTTTAATGACCTTAAAGATTGACTCTTTCGAAGACTATGACAAAATACAGACCGTAGAAGCACCTAAACAATTTTTTTCTAAAAGAAAAGGTTCTGAAAATCAAATCTTAATATGACAGTGACAAGCCAATAATAATTTCTAAATACTAATGCAGCAGAAGCAATTCTTTGTGCTCATAGCTGTGAGCTGTTTGAGCTGTGCTGAAAGTCTTACATGATAAGGTTTTTCATGTCTCAGTGCAAAGAGAAAGACTGAGTCTCTTAGGCTGTTTTTAAAATTATCAATATCCCTCACAACTCTTTTGAAAAGTATGACATGAAATATTGTTTTAATTCTCCTGAATGTGAATTTTCTTATCAGATTAAATATTTGTATAACTGTTTGCAGAAATGGTTTTGTGTGTACGTATGCATGTGTATGGTGATCTATTAATGTTGGTTTTTAAATGACCTTAGGGGGCGGGAGAAAGTGGGGTGGGAAGAGAGTAAACTAGTTTTCATTTCGAATTTCCTGTTTTCTAAGAATACATAGGAAAGTTTCTTAATTAAATAATATGATAGTAAACGTAAGTTGAAAGATGAACTATGATGATACTATTCAGGTCTTCAGATGGCAAGTATGTTCTTAAAATAGTAGCTGGTTGACAAGAATTGGGCATCATTTCCTACCAAAACTAGTGTGAGCTGTTAAGACGAAGATAGCAGTGCAGGGAGAGCAACATCAAACATTTAACCTAATTCAGACAGTTGAGTTGGATGCCTATAGTACATTTGGGAAGCTTCACTAACTGCATAAGGGGTCCGGATTGATGCTTAGGTGCTAGAATTAATATCTGAAGCTGGAACTCTGGAGTGAATTTGTACTTCACACGCAAATGTGTCCTTAGGTATCACCTCAGGTATGGTAACTAACTTTTCAGCTACCATGATAAAATGAGGAGCAGTGTGGTCATACAAATTCAGAATGCATTTTAGACGTTGTTTAGAAAATAATTCAGAGTTCAGAAACAAGATGATAATGTTTCATGTCTGTTACTGTGCAGTCTTTGAGAGATTGTTCTTTTTTATGGTCACTGAGTATCTGTACAAACGTGTTCAGTAGCATCGCAAGGAGTACCATGTAATGAATGAAGTTTTCAACACAGATTACTAGTTAATTAATTGCCAGGTGTTTTACAGATATAATGTATAAACATGTTTCAGGGAGAAGTGTGAAGAAAGGTACTGTGGTAACTGCAGTTTGTTGCCTTGCGTTGTTGGCCAGATGTGTTTTCCAAAGAAGTGGGCACACTCTCAATCTGGAGTTCAGCTTTTGGCCTGATTTTGGTCTGTAGTGGTAGACTGTGACTCAGAGCCTAAAATCAAAATGCTTTTCCTGAATTTCGCATCCTCAAAGGAGGGCGGTTTCCCAGCAGGTGCTAATAATGAGGCGTGACAGCAGTGAAACATCATGAAGTTCTTGAAATTAAGGGTAGAATTTTTCAAAAGTAGCAAAAGACACAGACTCTACTGACTTCTCCTGAAACAAAGGCTTTAATTTTTCACCAATAGCAAAAAGTAAGGCCTTGTATTATCTTTTTTTTTTAAAATAAAAAACTCTTTCAAAGAGATTCTTTCATGAAAAAAATGGCAAAGTTTTTTTTCCGATGTTCACCTTCATTAACACAACTTGCTGACTTCCTTCCTCAGCTGCAGTTCTTTCTACACTCAGAGGTCAGAAAAGAGCAAGATCAACAAGCCACACATCTGGCTGTGTCTCTTTCCAACTGGAACAAAGAAACAATTTTTTAAATGGGTTTTTGAGTTAATTGTAAACAATTTCGTTTTGGAGTCGCTGACTTGCAGCAAATGTTTGTCGTAGGCGGATGTAGGGAAAAAGGACTATGTCCTAATGCAATTCCTCTGTGGCCAGCGAGGGGAAAAAAATCACTTGATCCTTCTAGCACTGAAGTATCCTCAGAATTTTGAGTGCATGTATAGGACAGTTTACACGCTTAAAATATATACTTTGAAGAGGCAGAGAGACAGAAGTAGTTGCTAATTTCATTTTCCTATACTCTTGTATACAGTAATACTGATTTTTTTTTTTCCTGTTTACTTTCAGTAGCTGTTTATGTATGTACAAAGTGACAGTGATAAAAGACCAGGGACAAACAATAGGAATGGGGCAGGGGGAGACACGACGACGATTTTAAAATGAAAGTTCTGGTCTAATACCTTTTTCTTGTATTTATACTGTTTCTAAATGCTTTGTTCCAGTAAACGTTTCTCAAAAAACTATATTTACAGTCACTAATCCTTAAGTAACATTTCGTAAACTAATTCTTAAGTAATTAGTGAAGTGTAATACTTTTCTTACTTTCCCAATTATTGTAATTTTTTAAATGCCTTCTAGCATCATGTAGCATCAGTTTATCTAATCTGTTAGATTTACTTCTTTTTTTTAAGTGTTTTATCTAAAGTAAAGTAAACATCTGGTGTGATTTTTTTGGTACTTTCACACTTCACAACAGGAAATACTAGGATTGTTGATGTACAGCACTTCTGAAACCCCAGCTACTTTTAAAATACCTTATTACACCTTTATGTGTCTAATTTGAGCTCATATTACTCTGAAATTTTGGTTGCTTTGCTTAAGATGTCTGTCATGATAGTTTTATTTCTAACCTGACCATTCTGCTAAATATTTACAAATGTCTTGATGTGAAAAGTAAATTGGTAATGCTGGTTTACTAGTACATTTGACTGTTTGGAACGATGCCTAAATTTCTGAAAAACTTGAATAAAATGAATCATCCAAAGAAAACGTTTTCCATCAATTTGTTTGTAGGAGGTAAAATGGACTGTACTATGATTATTTTTTGTCAAATTTAGGTGTTTGAGTTGATAATGCCACTTAGTGGATAACAGCCTTAACTGCAGCCTTTTTTCAAAACCAAATCAGGGAGCAATCTTGATTTGTACGGGAGTTTTCCTCCTGGCTAGAATATGCTGATTGTAACATGCTTTCAAAGAACCTTTTATAATCAATACCATTTTAGGAAGTTTATGATAGCCAATTCCGTTTCTGGATGAAGCATATTAAAATATGCTTCTTAGAATACATATTAAAATACGTGCTTTTGCCGAGAAAGGTTGGACCAGATGATCCTTGAGGTCCCTTCCAACCTGGTATTCTATGATTCTATGAAAATGTAGGAGTCATTTATTACAGAATTTTAAACTTCTAGGAAAATAAGGATCTTCTTATTTGCGTATTTAATTTGATTGGAAAGATAAAACAACAGTCTTGGTCTTCTTGCACTGGTTGTTTAGGTTAATGAAATGTAATTGGTAGCATGGTGATAATTGTGGTGTTTTAGGCAATGCTTGGTTTTAGCACTTACGGTTGGAAGATTGGTGGCTGCGCAAACTCTGAACTAGAACAAGCCGATTCTTCAAGAACTGAATTGAAGAGGACCTGATTGAAAGTAGTGCGTTCTCTTGGATGACATTGTGGAGGGCGTACACAAAAGGGGAGTGTAGCATTGGGCTGGGTCCTGTTTTAGTTGGACTTTTGTAGATTCAAATAATTCTGCTTTGGCATATCAGAAAGGTGAGATAGATGCCAAATGTCTGTTCCACCACTGTCACTTACAATTATGACTCCTTGAATATATTCTTTTCATAAAGACTCTTCTTTTCTAAGTAGGTTGGATGGCAGTATTAGTAACTTGGTCTATTTGATATAAAATTTAAATATATAAAAATTCAAACTTTTTATCTGAGACCAATGTATACATGCATATATATATATTTATATTGTGTATATATGTATATTTTTTCTAATATCAGTCTATAAAAAAACCCATTCTATAATAAAAGGATACTATCCTCTGCAATTTAATGGCTTTTTTATGGAAAAGGTTTTTTGCACTGTTGAAACATATATTGATTCAGGTCTTTCCATTCCTTTTCAGTCTTTAAACTGTGTTCTTTGAACTTTTTTTGCCCTAAGTAAATTTCCATTACTTCCCATCAACCCTGATAATCTTCAATCACTGAGCATTTTTTTTACTTAATCTCTCAGGCTTTTCTGAAGTTTTCAGTTATGCTGGTTTTATTAGTAAGTCAGTTGGAAAAACTGCAACTAAAATAGTGGTTGGCTCAGAGGAGGAAAACATCATTCACTTTCCAGCTGTGTTTCAGTGCTGTATTACAAAATGGTTTTATTCATGATGAATATTCAACACCTTTTTTTCAGAAAATTTCTCTTCCATTTGTTCATCATGAAATTGGGAATAATTGAGGTGTTTTCTGCCTCATCCCATCCTCTAGAGAACTCACATCACCTAAGTCATGAGCTAAGAGGAATGCAAGCTTTAAGACCCTGTTAGTGCTGAAATCACGCAGGCGTTCTTCCTCCCCCTGAGTCTGTACACTGTGCTGTTGTACAACTGCTTGTATCTCTGGACACCTGGAGTGGATGGGTTCGATCAGCAAACAGAAAGTTTAGTTAACTTAAATGATGATTTTCATCTTGATTTCTATTATTGTTAGTTTTAATATTGATCTATTTTTTTTCTGTAACAAGCAACTATTACTCAGTTCTTGGTTAAACATTCTGATTTGCAGCTCTCTCTGTACGTGTATATGTACAATGTACAAAAAATGTACAATATGTACATTTGTGGGTGTGCATGTGTAATTTTTACACAATTTAAGTTTTTTAACAAGTTACATGGCTGTTTCTAAAATTTTTAAATTTAAACAGTTGTTTATAATTTGACTTTTTCTTAGAAAGTAATGAATGATGCCTTATGAGGGTGTATTTCTTTTACATTTGACTTATGTCACCTCTATTGAAGTGTGAATGGGGAGTTAGTTACAACTGAAAATGGAACCAACAAGGCTCTTAGATCCTTTTTATGTAAAAATAAAACTTAAATTTTGCTCTAAACCTAAATATAGTCTTTTCTATACTTTCTAGTTCTAAAAGGCTTGATTTGCCTTTCAAACAGGAGTATTCAACAGAGGCAGTAAGAAAATACTGGATGTAATTTTTGATTGCAGATAATTGGCATTTTAAAGCTACCGTATCTCATCCCATGTATCTGGGTTTTAGTTAGAGACTGCAAAAGGAAAACCAGGTTTCTTCTTTCTCACCTTTTAGTGTGCTGCTTAAGTTCAAAAGAAATAATGCTAATTGAAACTTCTTGAATAAGGGCAAAGAAAAATGATATTTCTGTTCACATGGGGAAAGCAGGACTGCTGCCGGGGGCTGACGTAGCAGGTGTTAGATACCGGGCTGGGATGCCCTGCTAGGAATGCTCACCAGCCTCCAGACTTCACTCCCTGCTGAGCCTGGTTACCCATACACTGCCTGACGTTCCAGTGGAAATGATGATTTTCATAATTTTAGATGCAGTCAGTGTTACTTTTAAAGTAAATTCCGAGTTTCAGGGGGAGGAAGGGGAAAGCAATATAATTTCTTTAAATATTGTTACTTGTTCTGAAATGTGGTTATTAAAATATTATCTGGATTAGTTTGGCTTTAGTTAGAAAAGTAAGGATAAAGGAGAAACCTATCTGCTGACACTGGAGCTGTAGTCCCTGCAAAAATTCAGTTTGAAGCGTGCGTCTCCTGCAGAAGTGAGTCAGCGCTGATGATTTGGTGCGTATAGGCACTAGCGGTTAGATCTAGTCATGGCATTTTACTTAGGTGTAAAGGTAACCAGCATTTCTGATCAGTTAACCAGTTTTTATTTAGAGCGTAACTTTTCCTGTGCTTTGTGTCAAAACCTCTGGCTTGTTCTGTGATGCTCCGGTGCTGTGCCAGGCTGGGGGGGGGCGCGACGAATGCCGGCGGCTGCGGTGGTGCCCATGGCGGAGGCAGCCGTGGGGCGGCAGAGGGCACTGGCACCCCCGGCCCCGCCGAATGAGCGTGGGTCTGTGGGCTGCTCTGCGAGTTTGACACGTCTCTTTCGCAGGAAATCCACCCAGCAGCCTTGTAGGGTTGTCAGAACAACTGTACGGTGTCCACTTTTCTGCACATGTTCAACTTTGCTCGCATGGTTGAGCGATGCTCTTGTTTTCTTTGTATAGCGGGTCTCTGTAGGCTTGTGCATCTTGTAATGGGAAGGGAGCAAACTGTGTCATAAATGGGCTTGTGATTAATCGCCGTCCAAATTTGTCAATTAGCTAAGAATAGATTTTATGGCAAAGTAGGAGTAGGATATTAAGTCACTACTGTGCATCAATTTTATTGTCTTAATAAAAAGTTATTGTGCAAATTTCATTGCTAAATTAGGAATAGCTTCCAGTAGTTATTTGAATTAATTACTGCGGAGTCTGTCAGGGTCAGTATGTTATTTTAATTTTCATTTACACTTACAAGAAATTTAATTTTTAATTAAAAGGATGGTTTTAATTCAGCACCATCCACAGTACTCCTTCCTTCCTTGTCACCTTAAGCAAATAGCAGACTTGTTACTATACCAAAAACAGTCGCAGTGGTCTTTAGCAGCTCATGTTGGGGCACAAAAGCTTGTTTGGCATTCTGTGTAACTAACACACATTATTTGAAAATAGATTTACTAGGCAATGCGCTTATTAAAGTATTAGGCACAATGCAAAATTAAGAATCTCTTTATGTTTACATCATTAAGAGGGCTAATGTGCTTGTCTGTTAACTAAATGCAGTTTTCAAGGCAGGCTATTTTGCAGAAAAATGCCATGGACCCAGTCTGCCCCTATATGTTTTAATGAATGGAGTGTTTAATGTGAAAGGATAGGAATTAATAATATAATATCAGAAGGGATTAAAAAATTACACAAAGCTAATTAAGAAAAAAGGAGGAGTTCTACTGGAATTTGTACTTTTCTGTAGCTCCTGCATAATTACAGATTAGATTAGTGTTTTGGAGAAAATCTGTTCTTGTTCAATATTCAGTCCCCTCGTCCCTTAACTTGACTGTGAGAGCAATCTTTGACAAATTCTGGAGTTTAGCAACTTTCTAACCTGCTTTATGTTTAATTTATAGTGCAGTATACTGATTAAATATTTTTTCCTCAATCTTTCTGCTTACCAGTCCATCTGCATTTGTGGGACTGATTTGGTTTTTTTTCTTGAGTGGAGTATTTTACATTTGTATTTACTGAATTTCTTCTGGATAGTATCTCCAGTTTATCAAAGAGATTTTAAGTAATGATCCTATTTTCCAGAATATTTTCATTCCCTTCTAGCTTAGTGCATATTTTTAAAGAGTATTTTCTTTTTCTCTGTCACTAATTAAAAGTATTGAACAAAACCAGATCTATACAACAGATACCAGATCCTGATTAAAAATACCGTCTCCTTTTTGCCAGTAAACCACTGACAACTACTTTTTCAGATTTTCAGTGTTGCAGCAAATTTATGGTACTAAATAGCATTTTCTCTTTTCTCATCTCCACTCATTTGTCAAAGCTCCATCCTTTACGTATTTCTTTACTTCCTTCAATTCTTCCATATGCTTATACAGGCATATGGATTTCCAAGCCTCCATTTTGTCTGTTTTGTCCATTGGAATAACCTGTTATGTATTTTCTTAACTGTTGAGTTTCCTGCACTCCCTTTGTTACCAGGCAGATAAGGTAACACCTTATCCCTTAACTTTCCAAGACACCTACCTATTCGTCCAGATATCTGAGATAACTGAAACTGCTTTTTTGAAATACTGATCTTTAGTTTGCTGTTTTCTCCTTGTTTAGTAACCTCTGCTGTTTTTAATTAATTTCTCCTGTATTTCCATCCTTATATTCAGTTAATTCTCCCCATAAGTAACAAATAAGAATAAAATGGCCATTCCTCTGGCAAACTCTTCTGTGTTCTAGAAGGAACATTTATCACTCCAGGAGCTTGTACAGATCCATGGTTAATTTACCCTCCTGAAGCTTCTTGTCCAATTCTGTTACTCAGATGCCTCTGTAGTTCAGCAAAACCTTCTTTACCACTTCCTTGGGATTAGGTGGTCTCTCAGATTGCTGTCTTGGGATGATACCTGTTCCTTCCTCCTTTACCCTCATGCAGACACACATAGGAAGTTTTTCTTTTACCTTTTTCTGAAATTTTAAATTTAAAAAAAAAAGTATCTATTATCCTCCAGTCTATTTACAGTGGTTTTTTGAATAATTTTTTATTACTAGTGGAACTCTTGCTATTTCCATCAACAGCATTGTAACACAAATTGGTCAGCACGTTTTCTTACTTTGTGTAATGAGATATTAAATAAGACCAGTATTACACAGATGGAAGTATTTTAAACTAATAGCAGCTAATCCCTACAAAGATCTGCATTTCATCTTTAAGTCCTCAAATCTTGAGCTTTTGATACGTATAGTCAGCCAGAGCTATCTTAATTCCAGTAATGTCAATACGTTTCTTTGATCAGAATTGTCTGCCTAATATTTCAAGATATTGTTTGACTTCTCTCCCCTTTTCCAGAAAAGAATGCTTCTAAAGACTGCTTCAGATCCATATCTTACAGATTATTACCCTCCAAACCAGAAATACAAATTTAGCTGGCAAAATGCATTATGTCCTACATACTGACACATTCAGAGCAGATCGCTAGCAAATGTGCAGTGAGAAATCCAGTCACTGTAGGATTTATGTCTGGCTTTACTGAGATTAGATGTACTGTTTTGGCATTTATGTATTAAAAAGAGAAGTAAACCAGATAAAGAACAAAGTTAACATGCAAAGATTTATTCCCATTATCAACTGGCACAAGAAATAACTTGAAAATAAAATCACTCTGAGGAAAGTCTTTACCATAGTTGTGCAAAGAACTAGAATGTGATGGTTTTCATCTTGCTTTTTCGAAGACTTGCATTGGATTTTCTCTGAGTATAGTACAAAATACTCTGTGTGGTGTTGTCAGAGGCTGAATAATTGGTAGTCATTAACAGGCAGAAAGGACCAGCAACATTTTTTTCTGTTTCTGATTTTTCACCTGAGAGTCCTGTTTGTGATTCTGTATCTAAGAATGTATATGATCTAGAGTAGATTTTTCACTCATTATATTCACAAACCTTGAAACCAGATACCTTTTCAAATGCCCAAATCCTTAGATTTCCAAAATTGAGTGTGTTCTAAGATGGTTTATTTCCTTTTTCACTACGATTTTGGTGAGACAAGACAAAGACAAGGAAACTTTAAGAGGAAGATGATGATGTGGCTGCTCTTCTCTTACAAGAGTTTGGAAGAACTAAGTCAAACTCCACCTGGAAAAAAATGAAGTGGTTTTGTTTTGAAGGAAGAAACACTGAAACTAGCCAAACCTGTTCTGTTTCTGCTAAAGGTATCTCTGTCCTGTGTATCAGTTTGGTAAACATTAGTGTCCTGCTTTGCTTACCTGACAGCATCAATTGATAGAGGCTCCATTTATTGTGTACAGGGAAATTGTGTCCCTGTTTTGTGTGTAAGCATCTGTGCATGCGATGCCATATTCAAACAAGGTTACTGTAGTTACTATACACTCAGGTGGAAGGATCAAAGTGCAATGGTGTTTTCTTAATTTCAAATATAATTTTATTCTAATTACTTAATTGGCTTCCATTCTACATTTTTTGTGGGGGTGTGGGTTGTTTTTTTTTTTTTTTATGACGACCTATGAATCAGAATCCAGATATTTTGGTTGCCTGGTTTTCATCCTTTCATGATGGCTCTTCTGACATTATGCACTTTGAAAATATATAGGAGTTCTGTTCAAAGTATGTTCAGGTGTGAGGGTTGGCATATAGAAAAATCCCCCCCCTTGAATAAGGTATAAGTTCATCTGAGGTAATACTTTTTGGGTTTTTTTACCTTTCGGTTTTAGTGAAACCACGAGCCAAGCTCTTTAATCCTTGGGGCTACGGGTACTGATATTGTTGGCCAGCTCTTAACATTCTATGATTAGTGAAAAATGTATTTGTCATTACAAACCATTTATTAACTCTCTTTGACTTGCCTCACCTTTTTTGTAGGTTTTAATTGTGTCCTGCAATCTGCATATCAGTTAACAGCAAAAGCTCTTGGCTTGAAGTGTTGCTTATCTAGGAATTGTAATAAAATAATTGTTCAAAGCAGAAATGGTTCTTTTATCTTGGGTTACTTTCACCTGGAGCAACTTTCTTCTCTTATTCCACTTTTCACTTCTTTACATCTGTTTTTGGCGTTTGAGTTTTGTTGGGATGTTTTTTGTCTGTTTATGCTTCACCTGCGTAAGGAATGTGTGGCACTGGTTTTTCTTCACTTGTGTGTGTAGGTTGCTGCTTGGTGCATCTTGTTATGTGAGTATGTTACTTATGTTATGAAAATCTTATAAATACAGAATTTAGAGGCCAACATTGGGGATAATTTGATTTTTTTCTGGAAAATGAATATAGCTTGCCCTCTGAAAAGAACTTGGGTGTGTTTTTCCCTTACCTGTGCCTTGTAGAGAGTACTGTAGGTACTTCACTGTGAAATATCTTTGGTGGTTTTTTTTGCAATTAGCAGCTCAAACACAAATGCATGACTATTTTTACTTTTTTTTTTTTCCCCTTAATATAACAATACAGTCTTATGCTTATTTCTAAAATGAAGTCCATAGAGGAATAATACCACTTTTCAAAACTAACATCTGTTTGCACAACTGAGACTATTAAACATCAGTTGTTATATTTCTTTTCATCAATGCAACTACGGTTTATAAAATTTAAACATTTACCAGTAAAACAACTGAGGATAATGATACTACCATATCCATGAAAATATTCTTAACTATAAGAAAATTGGAGTGATGATTAAAAAAAAAAACCCTACTGTGGAGTTTGATGGGGATAAATATAAGGTACTGTGTAGAAGCAGGACTACTGAATTGCCAGAATGCAGAAAGGAAAGCAATGGGTAAAATAAGACTATGCAAATAATATGAGGGATGCATAAAGCACAGTTTTCCGCAAGACACAATTCATTCATTATATTTGGCACCATACTTGGATGCATTTGGAGCACTGTACCTGGAGTTCAGTGACCCACTGGAATTTGGACCCCTTGGAGAGATTGCACAGAAGGGCAGTGAGGCTGGTCAGGTACAATAAAACATGAACTATCGTGGTTGAGCTTAAAGCGCTTTTTGAAGAGCTTTAAGAATAGTTTAGACAAACATCTATGCAGAATGACAGAGCTGCTGCTCTTCCTGTTTTGGTGTCTAGGTAACCCCAAGCCTTACTTCAACAATTTTATGGCATTGCTGTGAACATGAATCAAAATGCTTCCTTGACTATTCCTGACTCCAGCACTGCACTTTTCACAGCAATAATATTCCCAGTTTCTTACCTATGGTAATGTTCATTCCGTTGCATGAGCGTTGCAGAACTCCATTCAGGTGCTGATGGTGAAAGGGAGAAGTAGGGGATGTGTGCGTGGGGCACCCCTGCGAAAGTGCGCCAGTCTCTGCCTGTACCTTTACTCCGTGGATGACTCCTAGCACTGCAGCATTCCAGTTTACTTGGAGCTAGTCTCCCACAAATACTCTAAGAGATTAGGCGGTTTTAATATGTTTATTGTATAGAGTTGGCAAATGCAATTAAAAATGATCTTTTTTATCTTCCTTCCTCTCCCAAACAACAAACAGTGAGTGATATAGGGTTTCCTTCAGAAAGCAAAGTAGATTATCATTGTTAAGAAACTTCTGCATTTTTAAAGCTTTGCTCATTTTTATTTTATTCCTTAATAGAATAAAACCGTTTTCCGAGTCTTGCACTTCTGCTATTTCCTTACAAGCACCTGAACAAACTTTACAGGTGAATATCACAACAATTTGGAATTGTGCTTTTGATCTCAGAGATCTTCTTGGGTTCAGATGCTGGGTTGGGTTTGGTTTTTTTTTTTTGGNTTAAACCATGGTTAATTATTCATGCAGTAAGGTCAGTTCCACTGCTTTAATGATGCTAATATGCTTAGTACAATACAGTTCCCTCAGACTGCAGACTGAATGCCTGTCTCTACCCATGTAGATGTGCCATTAGAAGTTATCTTTCCTAGTCATTCATTGCCACTCCTGAACTTGGGAGTGTCTGTTTCTCCTGAAACTCCCAATGGAGCTGCTCATGAGAACACTCCCAGCCCCACTTCATTAGGGTGANTTGACAAAAGCCTTTTAGACTATGTTTATGTAAGCAGGCAGATTTAGGAAATAGTATTTGGCAAAGGAACACTGGTGAGCAGCAAAGGGTTGAGCTGGTGAACGTCTCCTTTTTCACTAACACGAGGTTTAAATGCTTTGTCTGTCTGTTCTTCAGTGTAGCTACAGCGATGCTGATGGTTTTGAGTTGGTACTGATTAAATTAGTCCTGTAGAGGAAGAAGAAATAAGTTGGTACTTCTCTAGCAATTTATATAGTACTATAGCTGTCATTTAAAAATAATACAAAACTCCACACTTCAAAATAAATTTTCAAAACTGTATTTCAGTATATAATAAATATATGTTTCAGTATATTTTCAGTATATGTATCTAAAATCCATGTCAGATTTGTAGGGTTGCGTTTTGATTTGTTTCGGAGGGGCAGTATTTTATTTATCACAATTCAAAAATAAACTGATTGTTTTAGTGGAAGAGAAGGAATTTATTTTCCCATCCTAGATAATGCCTCTAGAATGTCAAAATTAAATTAACGAAATTTTAGGAACAAAGTGATGTTTTAGAAAACCAGCCTGTGTTATTTTCTTCAAAGCTCAACATTTTTAAATATGCGACTGGATAATGGTATATAAAACGCAAAATGCTAAATGTACCTTCTTGTTCATTACTGTTTTTATGGGTTTTTTATGTCTGTGTACCACTAATTAAATGTTGAGCATCAAAAATTGACTAATGAGCTTTAAACTGTCAACAGTAACTTGGAAAGTGTTTTCTGTATGCTTATGTAATATCTTAGAGTAAACTGTAATGGTTTGGAAAACAGCAGAAAACATGAAATTGCAAACATCATTGTCCTGTCAACATGTCATCATTTTTAAAGCATAGTTAAAAGTTGGAATTTTAAGGGATTTGGACACTAAAGAGTGTTTGGACACTAGGAGTGCTGCAACAGCAATATTTTTATATATGCATTGGGTCTCATTTCAACATTTAAACTGATTTAACAGTAAGTAAAATTAAATGCTCTCCAGTTTAATGAAATGGAATTTTATGCTCTTAAGTTAAACCTTTCTGATTTGCTCTTGTGCATCAGCTGTTTATTTGCATATTTTTTGCAACCACAGTATATATACTGACCTGCTCAGAATTTATGTCATTAGTTACTTTGAAATGTCATTAAAAATTATCCTGGAAGTGGCTCGCAGTTCCGGAGGTTTGGAATACATTATTAGAGTTTCTAGGGAAAGACAGTTTGGAAGATCCAGGTACTGGGAAGCAGCAAGCTATAAAGAAAAAAATAATTCAGTTTGGGGCAAGGAAATACATTTATTAGCACTTCCATTAAGGCGAAGGTTGGCCTTTTAATACAGACTTAAAAACTTAGTGTTGAATGATGAGTTATAGTTTAAAGTGAAAGTTTCTTGGAACTAGATCTTGCTTTTAGTTTTGTTTTTTAGGAAACCATAAAGAAATTATTTCAAATCATAAAGGAGTAAAGCATGTTTCGCAGCTGTCTGAACCATATCTTCTGGATGTTGATGTTGAATATCACTATTTTGGGGTTGAGGTATATTGGAAATAGACGGTGTCAAACCAGTGCCTTCAAAATCATTGGGAAATGCAGGCTGACGATGAAAATGGGTATGAAGTTTGTGGCAGGGTTCTTGTTTCATACTTGTGATCTAAATAGCTGAATCAGTTTCTACACAGGGATTGAAGGAGAGGGGAATAAAATGAAAAACAAGCTAAGAAATATAGTAAAAGTTCAGGAAAAATACTCAGAAATCTTCAGAGCCGTGGTGTGCTGTACTTCTGTAAGAAGGATCAGAAACCAGAGCTTGGGCACATGACCTCAAGCTACTCAATGCAAATGAGGGAGTATATCCTCCGTTTTTTGGCAAAGGGAGCAGCTTTCTCGCTGTTCGAAGCATGCTATCAACTAAACCAGTCTCTGGCTGCAGTGCTAACTTTGGCAGTAGAAGAAATGGTTGGATACTCTCTGAAGATTGAAGGCAATGAGGTAAGATACAGCTTAAAATGAGCTGGAAGTGAGGAATCCAAACTGAGTCAGTCATTTAGATTGTGATAGTATTTCATATAATAGAAATTGTTTCTTCCAAGGTTATGAAAAGGAAAATAAGTGTATGCACATTATCTCATCCTTCTTACGTGGTGCTGATGAAATGTATTATACCAGTGTGATGAAAATGTTAAATTATTGAAGATACAAGTTTTAATGCTGTATAAAACGTATTTTGCTTTGTTTGTGTGTTTTTTCCTCTTTGTAGGTTAATCAGAAAGTCAGACTCAGTTCATCCAGTGCAGATCTTGTTCTGAAAGTAAAACTGTAATTTTTTTTCCTGCATATAAATGGATGTAGCTTTGTGAATAATGGAGAATGTTTTTTCACGTTTCAATATTGTATATGCAAGATGTTGTTAATTGTAAAGGGCTTGACAGTCTGCTCACTGGATCTGTTCTGGAGAGAAAATTTTGAAGAGTATTTAATGCAAAACAAAGCCATTTGTCTAACAAAAACCTGGTTTACATGAAGCTGTGTGTTCTGAACGGATTATTGATTAAATTTATATCATTTTATGGAATGACTATGACTGCTTTGAAATCTCCAAGCCTTGCATTACCTTCCTAGGTTTTCCTGCTATAGAAACATATCTCTTACATGCATATAGAAATCAGGGTGGTTGATACTTTTTCTTCCGTAATGCTGGGGGGAAAATTTGAAAAAAACTTTGTCTCCTCTCGTGGAGTATCAGCCATGTACATGCTTAGAATAATTTTTTTGTGGTCTGATTTCTTAAGTGGGAAAAGAGTTAAACTGAAAAATAGATGAGCATCAGATGTGAGCCCCAAGAGCCGTGGTTTAGAATACTGAGAATATTTGAGGCAAAAATCAGTTTTCAATCTGAGTTTTAAATCTAAAATTACATTTTTCTACATCCCTCCAGGCAGACCATTTTATCCTTATATGTGCGCTTTTCACAGCTTAATTTTTCTGTCTTCTGAGAAAAAGGTCTAAGTTTGCCCATGAAAGCTATACTTTTACATATTTTTAGAATACTGTATCTTCCTAAGGACTGTACTGGTAAAAAAACTCTTCTTCAAATCTCCTTCCTTCTTGTCTTCCATAGAGACTTGTTTTTTTGAGAATTGGTCATTTTTCCTTTTGGGATTTTTTTCATAACTTGAAATGCAAAGGTTTCCAAGATGATAAAAGACAGGAATAACAGATAAAAAGATAGTTTGAACTGCTTTTTTTCTTTTTTCTTTTTTTTACTTGTTTCTTCTTTCTTTTTTCAGAAATGCATACATACGTTTTTAAAAGCTAAAAGGAGCAAGCTTTTTAGCTTTTCTTTCTGATAGATTTTTATAGTAATATTTTATAAAACCATACTGATTAGAAACAATTAGATTTTTTTTTCCTTAAATTGAGTTATTTTCATGAAATAACATGGATTTACAATAAAGAATCCGAGTCAAGGATTAAGACCTCATTTTCTAGTCTGGAATGGTACTAAGTAATCTTGAGTCCAGCAGTTTAGAGGATTTACAAATACAGATATAGTTCTGAGTTTGTTTCTCTTGCTAAGTAAACAAACTCATAAATACCTGGCTGAACTTTGTGATGTTATACTGATGTTTGAATTCCAATTTGTTGAATAGGATTATGTCTGTATTTATCCAAGGTCTTACTCTCTCTGTCCCCGTGCATAAATATCACAGAATTGATCACCAAAATGTTTCTCATGGTCCAGAACTTGCCATAATGTTTAATATATGAAGCAGACTGTGTCAAGCCCTTAGTTGTAGTATTCTAAGTTTATGTATATAACTGTTTACGATTTTGTTGCATTTACTAGGTTTGCTGGGATGGGTAATCTTCTTAAGGTCCTTACCAGGGAAATTGAAAACTATCCACATTTTTTCCTGGATTTTGAAAGTAAGTTCAAACAATTACAAGACAATGAGAGAATCTTTTCCCTGACTTAACAGTGAACTGAGGAAAAACTTTTTTAAACTGATTACTTGCAGTGTGTATTTTCCAGCACAACCAATCTGTCCAAGTCCTTGTCTCTAAAATCATTTGTTCACTAAGGACTCCTTTTCTCTTCCTTTTCTATTTTTCAGGAACCAAATGGGAAATCTTTTAAAAGTTCTCACTTGCACAGAGCTTGATCAGGGGCCAAATTTTTTCCTTGACTTTGAAAGTGAGCAAAGCTTCTTGCCTGGCTTGCCTTCTTTGCTTATTATTTCCTAACAAACTGCATGCGCTTACGCATCATAAAGCAATTCAAAAGGGATTTGCAAACAAATCAAATTACACTTCAGTTGAATATTGCTTTTTGATATTTATAAAACCATACAAAATTACTTAAATTCATTCTGAGCAGAGAAGGGGGCAGAATGATAGAAATGCAAGTAAAACCTTACCTTGAATTAGTTTCAAAACATTTATGAGTCATTGTTAAATTTACATATGGATGAACTTGACCGCAGCTTGCTTTAACAAATCAAGGTTAAAAAGAAAATTCTTTATGTTGCTTCCTTGAATGGAAATATATATTGGAAATAAAAATAAAAAGCTGAAAAAATATAAGGAGCGGAGGTGGCGCTATTTTTGCCTGGTTCAGTGATGATTTAACTGGAATTATTATAGTTTCTAAAAAGTAGTGAAGTGGTCAAAGTGTATGTGCTTGATTGCATCTCTCTTAATTGCATGGTTATCAGTTTGCAAAACAGTGTTTCACATTCTAATTTCCTTGTCACATCTATATCTGATTCAAAGCTATTTCACTTTTGCTGGTTACAGTTTCCCTGCATGTACTTCTAGACGTTGTCTTGAAAACTGGTCATCAAATCCTTCAATACTCCACTACTTACGTGAAATGCTTTTTATTTAAAATGCTAACAGCGTGTGATGTTTTGTCTCTTAATACCTTTATTCTAAAAAGGGGGGGGGGGGCGGGAAGAAAAAAAAACAACAAAAGGTTTTGAGAGAAGCCATTGTTTTTAAAATAACTTTGTTTTGCAGCATGGTTTGAGAGAGAATTTCAGGTGATTAGACACACATTTTATACACACCTTGAAATAGTTTTCTTGAATCATTTATTTCTCAATTATTTTTCTGAAAAAAAGTTACTGACATGATATGAGACTGTATGTGTGTACGCACTCTGAAGCACTGGTTCAAAAAGTCATAAGCACATACTTAAATCTCATGAAATCATTCAAACGTGCTTTCTTGGATGAGAGCTAGAGTGCGTGACTATAACTTTGCACGTATCTTAATCTTCTCATCTAGATCTTATTTACCTCATTATGAAGAATCAGTTTTAAATGATGAAAAAAAGTTAATTGGTTAGTTTGGGTTTAGGAGAAGGTACTGCGAGCCGTGTATTCCTTTTTCTCTTCGGTCTATATCATTTGAGAATTTTATTGTAAACCTGGGATGTCAAACCTTTATCCAAACCACCACGGAATTTTTTTCTATCAAACTTTTGAAGGCTTTGGTAGTACTCTGTGGCTTTGCCAAGCTATTATGAAGGTTTTCAGCTGCTCTAGGCTTCCAGGTTTAATCAGCCCCATCATGTCCTGGACGGTAAGAAAGTACTCCTGACCCAGGCTGCCGACTTGGCAGGAGACAGGTGGTCTGGCAGTGGGAAGCCTTGGTGGAGTGGAGGTGGTGGTGAGAGGGGAAAAATATCTGTTTTATTGCCTTGGCAGCGAAGGTTGGGTTTTTTCCAAAAGTGCATTGCCAAGAACTGAACGGGGTGAAGCACCCTCTCCCGCGGGAGGTAACCGGTGGTTAGTGCAAGCACATGGGCACGCTAGTCAGGAACAGCTACCTAGAGAGGAACAAAACTATCATCTCCAAATTTCAGTGAGTTTGATGCTCCTGAGCAAAAGGTTAAAATGTTTTACTTGTGAAATACAGTCCTGGAGGTTTTTATGGCACGAAATCTGTATTGTGTCGAAGGGATGTGACTGAAGACGCCTGTAGTTGCATGCTTTGGTCTCCTTTAGTTAGCCATTATACGGTGTAAAAGGACACTCTTAATTAGTGGGCATAGATAAGAGCCTGCTTGCGTCCTCGCTGGACGTGTGGCTTTGTGGCCTGAGTTTTCAGTTCAAGTTCATGGATGAAAATGGTCACTACAGTTGGCCATTCAGAGGATGAGGGTATGTTGAGTTGATGTGTTTGCTCTATTTTGTTATTTGCATCAGCATATTGCTTTCTAGTTTTTGTGCACATTTTCATTAGCCGTAAGCTGAGATCTCAAAGTAAATCTGTCAGCACTACTTCTGAAATATTTACAGAGTTTTTTGGATACTCCTGCTCTGTTTTTTGGGGGTTTTTTTTGCTGCTCTTCATTTGGTATGTATTGTACCTGAAAGGAGGATGCAGGAGATACTTCTTCCTGCTGTGTGTACAATGTGCCACACAAATAAAAAACCAGCAGCAGCCTTTTTCCTTGTATGCAGGAGTAGAGCAGATACAATCTGTCTCCATGCCTCAAGAATCAGAGGCTTTATGTGCTGATGTTGGTCAAAAGTAATACAAGTGTTTATATAAAGAAAGTGGGAAAAGAACATTAACTTCATTTGACAGTCAATTTAATCTGTGTTACTCCAAAGGGGTCATCCCATGGGTGATGCTTTGCCACAGTCTTATATCCTTATGCTAGAATTGGAACGTGCAAACACGTGATTGCACCCATCGTGAATGATAGCTATGTGGGAAAATGAACTTGCTAAGAACGAGCTGCAAAAAAACCCCACCAAACTACCGCCTTACCTCTCCCCACACCTACGAAGTCGTCTCCCAGTCAGGCCAGGGTGATGTGGATGATGGCATGGTTGGAAGAGCCCCAGCAGTGGCACCTGGGGAACAGGAATCCCAATCCCACAGGAATGGGAACAGAAATGCAGGAGAGGATGGCAAGCAGTTGTACAGGTTTAGATATCTTAGGTCAGTCATGAAGCTACGCAATAAGGTCAGTGTAGTGGGGTTTTATTCTATTGTTTTCCCTTATTATCCTTAATTAATACACATTTTATAGGCAACGTGTTGTAAGGATGAGTTGTTCTGTGCAACAAAAATAAATTTATTTTCTTGTGAATTATTGTTCTCCAGGGCAGAATTCTGTTTTGGTGAAAAATTTGAGGGCAATCTTATATTGCATCTTTTGAAAAATTCCATTACGGGTTTTTGTTTGTTTGGTTTAAAATACACTTAATTACAAGTTGCTTTTCATCAGTTTCATGCTCACTTTTCTCTTACATATTTTTCACCAACCTGATTTTTTCAGATTTAGCCTTAGTCCCTCCAATACATCTCTTCTTTGCAATTCTTGAGGACTTGAAAAATAGGCAGGTAGAAACAGGAACACTTAGAAAAATTAAGTTTTCTCACCTAATTCAAAGTTGTGGTTTTTTTCACATTCTGCATTGTGCTGTATTTGAAAATGGGAAAGAATCATGAAAGAAAAAGAAGTTTCAAAATTTTACCTTCCAGGGTTTTTTTTTAATAGCTATTTTAATTTTTCCCTAGAAAAGTTTAGGCTACAAAAAAAATTGTTTAAGATCATCTTTTTCCCCCCTTTCCTGCAGCTGTCTGTATCATCAGTTGCAATTCTTGTGACACCTTTTACTGGCATTATTCTTCATCCAAACTGGGAACCAGGTTTCATAACTCCATGGTCATATTTGAAAACGCTTTAATCCAGCATTAATTTCAGTTAATGTTGCATAGCAAAAGCAGTTCTGTATGCTCTCTGGTAATCACTTTTAGAGTTACGCAGTTACTCTGGATCTGAGCAAGGAGAAGCAATTTGAAGGCCCATTCAGTCCAGCCTTGAAAGCAAACGGGGACACATGAGAACTGTGGTAACTTCAGCAAGTGATATGGAGAATAGTGTTCTCCTATGCAGGTGAAATGCAATTTGTTTGAGGTGAAATGCAAACTGTATGCATTCAGCCAAATTAGCCTTTTTTAATGTCTACTGAAAGGTTTACGTAAAGAAAAAGAATCTCTTCGTTCCCAGAAGGTGAACCATATTGCAATTTTACACTTGTGTCTTGGTGTGGGTATTCTTAATCAAACTGCTGTGTATTGGGTTTTATTACGTACCATTTATGTTACCTTAATTCCTCCTTAGCTCTCAACTCAAAAATAACGTTAGGAAGAGTGAGTGCATGGCAAGTCTTGAGAGTCTGTGGATTTCAGGATTTCATGAGCCCATAGGGTGAATCCTCTTGAAATGGATTTTGTCAGTTCAGGAACTGTTTTGTTCTTTAGATGTTGACCTTGTTTAAATTAGTCACAGGTAGATGAATTCTGGGTATTTGAGGCTCTTTCCATAGCAGCTTACGAGTGCTCTTTTTTTGCAGAAAATCTATTATCAAATTACTGCTGCCCATAGAGGGCCTTTTTCAGGCAAAGTAAACAATTCCACATGAATTCTGGGAAATAATTTGAAGGTTGAGGTAACAACAAGTTGTTTTGAACCTAAAAGACTCAAGCTTATAGATTATTGGGAGGAGATGTCCTTAAGTGACACCTTCAGTTCCATACTCTCCTCAGATACAAATACGTTTTATAAGACCAAACTCTCTAACCTTAACCTGAGCAGGTTCCCCTTTTTCCTAAATGTTAGCTAGGTGGGCTCGTTACCTGATCCTAATTTAATCCCATCCCCCCAAGAATCAAGGACATTTATTTTCTAGGATTCCCCCCCCCCATCCCCAGAAAGATTCATGAAATTTTCAGTTATCATTGTTCATGTATGATTAAAACTGTCTATTATTAGAACATATCTGGCAGCAGAGCAACTGCCCACTTTTTGTGTAATAGGATATTAATTAATACCCTCACTCCACGGGCGGCAAGGCTGGAGATGTGATCTGTATCCAGCCTCTGGGAGATTAAACTCTTGTCTCCCGTGCTGCAGAGAGTGCCCTAAGCAAGAAGCTACGGCTCGGTCGGAGAGAGGCTGTGCACTCCGCGTCTGCCACCAAGCTGAAGCCTGGCACTGATAACCCTAGCACTGTGCCCATAGCAAGTATTAACAATTTAGGGAGCTTCACTTTGTTCTGGCTAGTTTAGAAAGGACAAAATTCAAAAATCCAGTGTAGACTGGAATTTTGACTTATATCGTGGATAGGATACTGTTTCTACATAATACCATTCTTTTTGATGTAGGGGCTACAGTAGGTTCTGATACCCTCTGAAATGCTTTATTCACTGTAATTGTAGTGCCTTTTATCTTTTCCAAGGGCATAAACTAGCCTTTTGTCTAATTGTGTCCCAGATTGAAATGGGAAAAATCATTCTCATGGTGACAAACCTGAAATAGGACTTCAGCACAATACTGTAAAATATATATATACTGCTCTCTAACTTGCTGTCAGTGACTGGTGGAATTATTGGCCACGTTCAGCAGTGGACAGGAGAAGAAACGCTGAAAGCAGAGCCTCTAAAACATCTTGGTTTACTCACTATTCTTTTGCTAGGCTGTTGGGGCCAGGTGATTATGATGTTTTTGGCAAATATGATTCCAGCTTCAGTGGGAATCTTCTTGCCATCAGTTTGACTGAGGGTGGAATAAAGTTTTGTGCTTTCGGTCTGCATTTCAGATACAGAAAGAGTGTATGGGTTGGAAGCGCTTCTTTTAGTATTATCTTGTTATCTCTTAATTGAAATTAATTATTGAGATACTGTTATACTTCACAAAAATTAATTACTGAGATACTGTTATACTTGATTTTGTATTGCTAAAGGCTTCATATCCATTCTTTTTGTACTTAATCTTGTCCTATGACTACTAATGTCTTACCTACATAGCAGTTTCTGTGCTTTTTCTAATGCACACTTGGGGTTTTTTTGAAACAAACAACAGGTATTTTTCTAAGAAAAAAAATTATGGTTCCACCCTCCAACCCACCCTGCATCTGAAATATCTAATGCATCCACAAATGGATTGTAGTTGGTCCAGCTTTCCCCTTTTTTTTTATGAAACCTGAAGCCCCATCCAAAACTTGGACTAGACCATGTATAAAGATTAAAGAGAGCATTTGTTCATGGAATGGATGAATTATCGAATCCTGGTTATTTCTGATGGAGCCAATGGAATCGCATTTCTCTCCAGCGCTAAAATTTTTGCTTTCTAAATTAAAATTTGCCAGTAGAATCTGTATATGGAAGAGTCAAACTTGGTCTGACTCTTGAAATAATTTGAAAGAGGATTCATTTAGTTGTCAGGTTTAGGGTTCACATTGGAAACACTCGGGCAAAGGAACGTAGAAGGGTTTCCAATTTTGTCTTATTAAAGACAGTGCACTCTGAATGCTAGTCATGAGTACTCTAAAAACTCAGACCTGAAATGCAGTAAGTCTGGTGATTATGGTAACTTCTTATTGAGAGGGCTTGCATTCGATGTGGATTAGTCAGTGCCTATGACTTTATTTATAAATGGGCTCAAATTGCTTAAGCACATGCTGGTTCTCTGGAAGTACAGGGATAAGAGGTGAGCACTGCCAAGCAGTGATTCCAGACTGTGATTCAGGAATGGCGGGTTTTTACTCAGAACAGAGAAATGAGCTTTGGTATTGTTGGAATAGAAAATCAATTTAAAAAGCCAAAATCTGTCATGAAGAAGTCTGTATTCCTTTTAGTTGTCGTTGTTGCTGTTGTTATTGTTGTTGACAGCAAGATGAAAACTTTTTCAAAGTGATGGATTACAGGTTAGTTGACCATTTCTGGCAAGATTTTCATGTAAAATCTCTTTTGAAACATGGCCATGCTCTTATCAGAACATCTGTTTGCATAACATATATTTCATAAGTAAGATGCATGTTTCTTTAAAAAAGCCTGAATCATCCTCCCTACCTTTATTTTTAAGCTAAACACTTTCAGCATAAATATAAACCGCTTCTGCAAATGCAAGCTAAGCCTGTTGCTCTGTAGCCTTTGCAGCCCTCTTCCTCTCCCTTCCCTTTCTTCCCCTCTTCCACCCACCTACCTTCCTCCTACTCCTACTTCCCCAGGTGCTGGGATACTACAGAAAGCTCAGTGGGTTTCAAATATTCAACCTTCCCCCAACTTCCAAAAGATGAATTGGCAAAATTTGAAAAAGGCTAACAATAAAGGGTGTTACTAAAGGCCATTTTTAAGTCCCAAAGTGCTGAGCAGTCTATAGTGTTTACTTTTCTGTTAGGGGCTAATATTTTTTTTAAAGCAAATAAATTGTGAAAAGTTACGTAGAAGTACCTTGTTAACCAAGCCATGCTTCAGGTGACCTCAACATGCAAATTTTACACTCGTGAACTGTACTAATAAATTACTTATTCTCTTTTGTGTCTTAATATTTACTGAAAATGTTATTTTAATTAACTTTTATTTAACTATTAAAATATAGATACTGATTTATAGGTGACTCCTACCTTCCCCCTATTCTGTTGTTCTATGGTATGTAACTGTTTAGCAAGATTACCACTTTCTTTGTTAAACTCAGAAGCGTTTGCTGTTTTGTTTCCTTATCACAAGGTGACAGACCCCTTGCGATGTATACCTGAGATTTCTTGCAGCTTGGGGAAGGAACCAGTCAGTAACACTGTAAACGTAATGTGACTAATAGGTCGGTTCAACAGCCCTGTCCCTGCTGGGATTTTCCTGTTTGGGACAGTTTTTCCCTTTGGTGCTACTTTCCCTGGCTTTTTGGAGGATAGTGGAATTTTTTAGTTACGTGAAGTATTTTGGATATAAAACCCAGCTGAGTAAGCCCAGCTTATTTTTACTTTCACTCGTTCTCTCTTTTAAACAAGATTAGGGAAAACTTCCAGAATAAAAGGGAATTCAGGTCAGTATTGTTTCATGTGCCCAGTCTCATGGGACTCATGGTGACGTATGAATATAGAAAAGATTTTAAGTATTAGTTGCTTCAGAGCTACAGACACCTAAGTCTCAGCCATTCCTGTCTGGTTGGTGCAAGGTCCATAGATAACTTGACGCATGGAAACAAATTATCCTAACCTGAAATGTCATGGAGAAAGGCTTGGAGACCGCCTGCTCTTTCCATGCTCTCCAAGTGAACCGGTTCATTTGTTTCTAATGGGGGGTGGATAAATGAATCCCATACTGATATATGGGTGGAGAACCGTGTCTCATTTCTTAAGGAGAGTGAGAAGACTAAATAGAAAAAGTGTTTTTAATATTGTCTATTAATGTAGAGATGTCTACAGTAGCTCTTCCTAATCGGTGAGTTTTGAACTGAAGGTGTCTCATTGCTTTTAATTCAAGCAAGTAGTCCTGAAGTCCTAAGATTCACCTTCAAAGTATTTTTTTTCTTCCATAAAAATTGAAATTCTATCTTTACAAGCTAATACAAATTTAAGGAAAAAAGAAGTTGAGTCTCTGTGGAAATCTAGTGGGACAATGTGATTGTTTCTACAAATACTGACTACAATTCTCTGTATAAGTCATCCAGTCTTTAGTCAGTGCCAGTTGTCTTTATGTTAAGCAAAAGAAGGCAGAAGATCTCTATCTTGTCTAATGTGTCAATGTTCTAGAGATAACATCACTCCCTGGTATCGCATTGCTGTGAAAATCCCGTTGGATGGGATTTGAATGGGAGAATTGATCTACTTCCAAATGTCATATCTCTGAACAATAAAGGTCTACAGGTCACTCCCACCCTGAAAACAAACTGATCGTTGGCAGAACTGGATTTATTTTAGTAGCAGGAATGATCTCTGACATACATAACAAAAATGTTTATTTTTAACAGTACTGGATCTATGTTTTACAAAAGGAGAAATAAATTACCCTGGTTAAGGAAGCCTGGAGGAGAGTCAAAGTGGCATAATATCCCACTGCTCCATCCACTGAAAAGCCTGATTTTATCCCCAAGCTGCAAGGAAAGTGAGCAATCTTTTGTAATCGAGCAGTGGAGCTCGTGAAAGAGAGGGACATTTTTACTAAAGGACTGATGCATTATCCTATTTTCTAATAACATTGCTTTATAATACTGCTTCACTTTAAATGCTGCATTTTGAGAAGAGGTATTATGAGCCAGAGCGTACAAAAACTGTACTGTTTTTCCTTCCTTGCTATAGAAAGCAAAAACTTGGATGTTAGCAGAGTGGCAGTGCAGTATATTTGTGTATTTTAAAAAAAAAAACCCACATCAGAATGGATTTACACATAGTCAAGCTGGATATAATGTTGTTAAGTAGAACTGAGTAATCTTGCCATTTGTATTGCAGCTACCTTTTGACTTTGTGCATTTTGCTTTTCTGTTTCTTAGATGCACAGCCTACAGACGGAGAAAGGGAGGTATGGAATCAGATCAGTGCAGTTTTACAGGACTCGGAAAGTATGCTTGCAGACCTTCAGGCTTACAAAGGAGCTGGTCAAGAAATTAGAGATGTATGTTTGTTAATGACAGTTTTTTGGAAGGAAAATCAAGCAAAACTCAATGTGTTCCTTGCTTCTGTTCTGTATCCAAGCACATTCTATGAAAGAATATGAAAATCTTCATTAAAATTGTATTTAGGAAATATGTTACAGATTAGGTGTAATGTTGAATATAAAGCCCTAATGTCAAATCACTAAATGATGGCTGTTGGAACTTCTTTTAGGTTTACTATTAGTAATTAGTAATTTTTTTTCATTTTGAGAACCAACGTTTCACATACCTCATTTCATATACAGAAGGCAAAGTTGAGGACTTAGAAGAAATAATACTCAGATGTTAGAAATACACTATAAAAAAAGTTGAAAATAGTTGTTCTTCTGTGTGAGTGAAATAATGAAACACAGTAAATTATAACCTTACATCCACTTTGCAAGCATCTTATTCTATGAAACTGGTCCCAAAGTACAGTTCTGAACTGTAACTTAGAATTTGGCTCAACTGACCAAACCTTTGCCTGCATCAGCTTTGCAGTTACTGTTAGTGTGAGCTGTTGGTTACTTAAGAACCTGAATATGTTGAAGATTTCAAAAGCCTCAGGATCTTAAAAAAAAAAAAAAAAAAAAAAGGCTATTTCTATAACCAGTAATCATACAAAAGGTCTTCCCTGATGTTTCTGCCATATTTTTTCCCCAAATAATGTGATTAAACATATTCCAGTATGTCAGTGGTGCATTTGAATGAATAATTTTAAATAACTATGTTACGGGGGAAGAGGGAAGGTGGAAAAAATGCTATTTTTTGGACTCACTAATATCCTATTCCTGTGCAATGTAATTTCTCGTAATTGTTCTATGTTTTACAATGCTTTCTAAAATAGTGAACTAGAAAACTTCCAAACCATCTTTTGCTTGTTATTCATGGATCACAGTTCTTTACAGTAATATTTTCATTTCAGGCAATACAAAACCCCAATGATATCCAATTGCAAGAAAAAGCCTGGAATTCAGTATGTCCTCTGGTTGTAAGGCTGAAGCGCTTTTATGAGTTTTCACTCAGATTAGGTGAGCCCTGTTTTAGTATGTCTGTTTGTTAGGCTACTTTATATATAAAGAAATAGGAAGTTTCTTTTCCCGTGAACTTTCAAAGGGTTATTATTCGTTCTGTTTGACATCAACAGACATTTAACTGCAATTACATTTATCGAGGCATATTTTTAATCTTCATTTAATTTCAAAATTAACATAGTTTGTTGGTTTGTCACTTAAAATAAATCTGCATTATCTAAATGGAGTACAAGCAAAGAACATGATAAAACTGTATAAAGTTTTTCTCTGGTGCCTGCCACTTTTCTGCACTTCACTGGTCCATTGTACTAATGCAATTTATTTTTTGTCATTTGGATCTTTCGGAGTTTTAAAAGGAGTGTAAACCAATAATATTTTAAGACTTTTTAAAAACAAGGATAACAGGGAGAAGGGTATCAATAAACTCTCTCACAGGGTGAAAATCCAAAGTTGGGCATGTTTTACACTGGCTTTGTCATCCCTACAAACCCCCAAAATGATGTAATTACTCCTTGAATTAGGACTCTGGCCAGTGTGCAAAAATTTATGTGTAAAATGGGAGAGCTCCCAATGCAAGGGAATTCTTCTAAACCATCCTGCTTACTAAGTCTTCTGCTTTTTGAGTTATGCTAGTAATTATAGCCGCGGGAGCTGAATTACATTGCTATCAGTGCCTCAGAGCACACTTTTAGTAACAGATGCCGGAGTAATCTCTATACTGAGCTGATGGCTAATTGGGGAAGATGAAAGAGAAAAAGTTGAGTATCTGAATGCAAGAAAAATGCTTTCTCTAG
>WAAD01023104.1:0-16703 GCA_013389945.1 Fregata magnificens
TCTTTTCCAACCTTAATGATTCTATGATTTTAAGACAACATTTTGTAGCCCAGGAAAACTCTGTTTCCAGTTTGTTTCAAATTCTCATCTACTGATTTCCTCACATTGAAATATAAGATTTATTCTCCCTACAAGGAGGGATTTTCAAAGCAGGTTAGGGCTCAGTTTGACAAGAAAGGTGAAAAAAAAAAAAAAAAGAGAGAGGTGGTTGTTGGATGAAGCCCCAGACACAGTGCTTTGTCTGTGTAGAGGCTGAAGAGGGTCACAGTGAAAAACGTGTAGAAAAAATATTGGTAAATGATTCCGGCCTTCTTCAGGTAAAAGCATGGGGAATCTTTGGCTTCACAAGTGTGGGAGGAAGGTGTTTCCCTTGCATTTTACTGGAAAGACACTCTGAGCTTTCCAGTGTTAAGTACAACTTATATTCCCCAGCTAGAAATAAAAGCGGATCCTGCCAGTGAGCGCATTGCCCAGCAAAGCCAAGTTCAGCCAGACAGGTGAGGTTGTTTCCTTCTCCCATTCTCGCTCCATGAGATCTTTGTCAGGGAATGGATCAAAGGAGAGAGCTTGCATAAGGCTCTACAACCTGTTGTATACACTTTCTCCCCCATATCCTGGTACATCAAAGAATTTGAAACAATAGCCAGGAAAAAAAAGCGTGGAGTATTTCTAGAGTATCAACACAACTATTCACATATCTCAGTGAAACAGAAGGGAATTAGGCTTGGATGAGCAGCTGTAGTGCAGCAGGAGAGCTTACCACAGGGCTGGGCCATTCTCGTGATTCAAATTCTGGCAATTTATTGAAACCAATGGCATTTTTTTGGCTGAGGCATTATTTTTCTTCCATCTAGAGAAGCAGCCCAGGAGACAGCTGTGTCAGTGTAGTCTGCAGCATGTGACGTCTTGTCTCCTCCTTAAACAAAAAAATAAGACCTGTATAAGAGGCATTTTCCTGCCACTAGTCCTTGAGGTTAGAAGTCGTAACATCAGCTACTGGAGTTCACCTTTGAAAGAAGAGATGAGGGAAACATCCTATGTCCCTGAAAGTTGCCCTACCTCTTGCCCACATGAGAGCGAGCTAGTGAAGAAAGCAGATGGGGTATGCCATGGAGTCCAGGAGGAGCAAGACTCAGTAGTTCAGCAGGCATGAGTAAGTCTCATGGTGGTTTCTAACATCCAAAAGCTCCCTGAAGGATAATACCAGTAAGGAAAAACAAACAAACAAACAAAACCCCAAAACAAAACCAGGTCCTGGTTTGAAACCATTCCTGTAGATTCTTTTTGCAGTTGGTAAGGATGGAGGAGAATGAAGGTAAAAACACCCTTGTGGGACATGTAAGTACTGATCTCTCCCCTGCTCCTTGTTCAGGGGAAATCCCCTCTTAAGTAAGGCTTCTGTCCAATTCTCTGTACAGCCCATTCCTTGCTCAGGGCGATCCCACCACAGAGCAATGAGGAAAAACAGCATCAGCTCTTGTGGCACTGACACTCAGAGAGGCCCCCATGGCAGGGCACGCTGTTCTCCTTCAAGCAGACATCAGTACTTCCCTACCACTGCCACCTGGGCAAAACCAAGATCCCCGGAAAACATTTGAAAGGCAGGAGAAACAGTGTTTTTCCCCCATGTCAGAGCCTGCTAACGTATTTTACACATTTGTAAAACAGGTCTGAAAAGAACTTGCAGGAGGAAAGAAAAAAGGCACCTTTCTGTGCTAGACCTGCACATTAAACACTCGCTTCCAACTGTGTCCTCTAGCAACTATTACCATACCCTAGCATGTAGGAGGGAGCATAGCAGAGACACGCATCTGCACAAGTCAAACACTAACCACGGAAACCAGTTAATCCCCCCGAGTTACCTTAAGGGCAGCACACAGCTGTCAGGTCTGCTTGCGAGTACCAGAAGCTCCCAGGCTGGTTTCTGTAAAGCTTACACTCAAGTATTCCCTTTTCTACTCAGTTATGTCTCTTCTACACTGTATTTTTCTAATACTGAAAAAAACCTTCACAAAGCCTCTTTGCAAGAAGTCCTATTAAAGACGCTTTCATCACGTTATGGGAACTTGCCATATCAATAGTACCTCCAAAGTACCCACAGAGGAATTCTTGAAGCGGAATCGAACCCATGCTGTGAAAAGTGATCCGAGTATTGCCTATTAGCAAGGGCTGCTATACCTGAACAAAAAGAAAACATTACTGTAGGCTCAGACTCAAAGTTCCTCCTGAGTTAAATCACACTGACTGCAAGCTTTCTCCATGGGCAATAAAAAAAAGCCCAAAATAAGCGGCCATAATGAGCAAGTGGCTTTAAAATCAAAACCCTCAAGCTCCATGGGACCAAACACAGTTGACTGGGAAAAGAAACAGTTCCCCTCATTTGTCAAACGAAGGTCTCCTTGTTTGTTGTCGCTGCCAAGAGCTCTGACTTGCATTTTCTTCCACATGATGGGGGAGTTTGGTGGCTGTAATCCCCTTCATCCGGATGGCCTGTCAGAGCTTACAGAGCTTACAGGCATTCCTTAAAAATAGAAGCAACCTAATCCCGGTTCAGCTAATTTAACAGAAGTTTCTGCAAAATTGTATCGTTCTTTCAAAGCTAACAGGCAATAATTCATGGCTGTGACGTGAAATGGTTTTTGCTTCCTCTCTTGCTACCAATTTCACAGATGCCTTCCTTGCTCTGTGTTGATACAGGCTGCTGTTCTGCAGTTATTTGCATCTCTCCTCTTTCACTTGATGCTGTTTTATTTGCAGCTGAGGTTGATGATTCACTTGCAGATCCCACTGGAATTATTACTGGTACCCTTTTGCACAGCTTGATGGCCGTATGGCACTAACAGCTGAATGAATGGGATGCAGCACCATTCTCAAACCATTACAGGTTCATACCCCAACATAAACCAGAGCCAACTTCAAGTCACTTTACAAGTTGCAATAGCAGCTTTCATCAGAAAAATGGAGCATGCAACTAGAAATTGTTTCACGCATCTGTCTGTTCTGCTACGTGCAAGTCCTCATCCTACGTAATACAGCCTGAACTGGTCATCAGAAGAAAAATCCAGGCTGTCATTGTAGCTGCCGTCCAAGTATTGTCTCCAAAGTCAGAAGATGATTTAGGCCACGGCTACGCATTTTGCCAGCCCAACGTCAGACGCCTACGTAACTGGTGCCAGCCTGCTTACCTTCCTATTGCCCCTTCACCGTCCATCTTCTGACTTTATCAGTGACAAGTTATTGAAGCGATGACAGCAGCAGTCTGTTCAACCTGGAGTTTAAGAGTACTGAAGATATGGCAAGTGGCTTATTTTTGGATGGAAGTATAGCATTTATTAAAAGATGCAAACATTTTCATTAGATTAGCTGATACAGTAGGAAAAAAGCAGAGAAGCCTCAGGCATTCAAAGCGCAGTTGCTGAAGCCACGCTCGATTTACAGTGCTTCACCAGCACTGTATGCATGTAGCCAGACACTGAAAATACCCAGCTCTTTGGGTTTGATTTCCCATGACTTCTAACACACACACCCCCACACCCACCATCCTCTTTAAAGAGACAGCAGTGTGGAATATTAACTGCACCTCTGCTTGGACAGCGCCAAGAAAAACGTCACGTTACACATAGCCCACTGACCTGAAAAGCTCATGCAACAGGTGCTGGAAACAGCAGCATCTTCTCACCACTGGAGGTGCCTGGTTCCCCTAACTGCACCCCAGCATGCTGCCTGCTTCTGCGGTGCCATCAGCGCTCACCGGTATGCTACGCTGCACCTGGGCTCTTGCATTAACCAGGAGCCCTGCTCTAGCAACAAGCACTTGTACTGCCAGTCGCTGCGGTTCTCCTTTGAAAAAGTACCGGAGCAGTAAATATTGGTTTAATAACTTGCAGAATTTTAACACACTGAAAATTATATTCATTTGGATACTAAAAAAAACCACCTCAGTTTAACCCAAAGTTCTTTTGAAATGGTGTTTGACAACCAGAGAGGGAAAACAATTAAAGACTTCAAGTTTTCATGTATTTTATTTACAGGCCGCACAATACATTTTATATACAAATGGCTTAAAATAACAAAGAGTAAGCAAGCTGAAGCATAACAGTTTGATTATTTTAAATTAGGTTGTCTTGAAATAACTCCTGCAATAAAGTATTCTTCACCCTGATAAGCAAAAGTTAGTTCAATTTTAAGTCAACCCAAGGTCATTTCATTTTTAAATACAGAATTCAAATCAGTTTTCTGGTGATTCCTTAATCTCATGACACTTCCGTGTATATAGAACATCCCAAAACTATCAAGAAGGGAAACAGCCAAAATTTCCCCATGTAAAAAGCAGTGTAACAGAATAGACTGGAGAAATGTTGTCTGTAGAACACTTGTGTGTTTTATTAACGAAAAGAAGAATGCAAGAAATACATCTGAGATTTTTCTCTCTTGGAAACAGAATTCATGGTCTGAGATCCAATTTGCCCACAGACAAGAGGTATCCTATGTTACTTCAGTACTTCAGTTTTTACCACAAAATTATCTATTAAAGTCATCCAACTGCAAACTTCACCAAAACTGAAACTGCCTCCTGCACCAAGCAAAAGGAGAAGGGCACTCAAAACTGTAAGAACTTATATTACTGCACTTAACGCCTCTGCTTTGAGAAAGCACCTTACACTACCGTGGTATGGAGAAAATTTAACACAGACCATGTTTTATGGAAACATAAGAAAATATAGAAGTTTTCCATTTTAAAATTATTTTTCCAAGAAATTATATTAACATTTAAGGATACATCTATTTTTACACCTCTTCCCTAACACTGCTCCTTCTGTTCAAGATAATAACAACAACTAGCAATCCATGATAAAAGCTGTTTCCTTTTCCTTTGGCTGATTTTAAATATTGTAATAGTCTAAGTGTTTTAAGTCATGGTCATAGCAGTACAGTCGTGCTTACTTTCTTCCTCTTGGTATGGCTAAAAACCACTTAATATAAATAATTAAATACTTGCTACTTGATAGTCCATGATTACAGTATTTTGCTATGTTTATTTAGAAATACAAACACACAACACTTACTTTTCGATGTAGTGTCCAGGTCTCTGTAGCACGCTTTGGAATTGCAACACAGAAAATGTAAACCCAAAGGAATAGGGAAGGAAACGTAACAAAAGCCACAGCTCCACAGAAAAATAATGCGGTTTTCAGAATGTCTACTACTGCATCAAAAATGCACATGATGTAAAATGCCAAACTAGTACAGACTGTCTGCTGAGTGAAATTTGTTCAAAAGGGTAAAATTCTGAGCTGATGTAAGCACCTCATCATGTGATTTAATTCAAAAGAAATTTTGATAGATAATACACAGGTCCAGTACAAATGAATGTGGACCTACAGTCCTTAGATCTGGCCAGTTCCCTGGCTGCTAACCTGCCCAGACACAACTCCGGGGCCAGGGGAGCATGGCCGCAGGGAGAAATCCTCCTGCCACACACCCCAAGGGCTGCCCTGCAGAGGGAGGGCAGAGCTCCTTACCCACACACAGCCCATTCACAGCCTCTACCTGCTCCAGAGGAAAGGCTGTCAGTGAAAGAGCCAAGAAGATCTCCCGGGTTGCAGAGAAGGTAATTTCTTCAGAGTTATCATATACGGAAATATGTTAACTTTCCCTCCAAATTATCCCAACACTGTTGTCCCAGGCAAATATAGAATTTAAAGTCACAGGCTAGTAATCCTTAAACTGAATCTGGGGAAAAGTCATTGCGCAGTACACATCTGCCACAGCATGCCAGAGTTTTGTTTCTGATTCATCTGGAAGTCAACTGTCTATTGCACCTCCTTCTCTCTCCTCAGTCAGGATTACTCGTGCTGTTTTGGTTTTTTTTGTTTGTTTGTTTTTCATGGCCGAAGACTGAAATCCATTTTGGCAGAACAATGCAACATCAGAGTACTGCCAGCCCATAAGGAAATTGTGCTGTCGTTTACACAGGCAGAAGGGACTGACTTCTCTGCATTAAATGAGGTGAACTAAATGACTTGAAAATTTACCTCCAAAAGAGAAGCAGTAGGAGACACAACGCTTTCCTTGCATTTTTGTACTGGAAGTCAAATCATTTAGTCCTCTGAGATCTACCTTTCATTTGAACTTACCTGCTCTTTTAGCCAACTATCACCTGCAGTAACATTTAAAGTGCGTGCAGGAGAGTAACACCAGACTGCACATTTTTAGTGCAAGCAACTGCCTAAGAGCTTTGAAAGTCTTTTGTTTGATTCTGAAAAAAAGCAATCTGTGTGTATCACTGTGGGATTGTTTTTTTAATATTAGTAAACAAAAAGCCTTAGCTGACACTGTCCATATCTAAATGACACTAATGATTTTTGCCTTTAAAATTTTACTAGCAGAAAAATGCTACAGGGGTGTCCTTACTCAAGGAAAACTATCCAAATGCACTGTCATTCACACACGAAGCTTTTGTTTTTCTTAAACACAGGCTATTCAGGTCATAAGTATTTGTTTCTGACCGGGCCGCTTTTATTTTCAGATTGCAGGATTTTCTACTGTGTCTAGTGAAGGCAACTGCCAGACTTACAGGGACATCGTAAGCAGCACGACTCTCTCTCCATTTCTCATTTGCCAGATCCTCAAACGCTACGTAGTTAGCGAAGTGAGTTTCTCCATGCTCTACAATGTGGTAGTTAGCCATATATGAACCAGGATTTTCAACTAAAACAAAACAAAACACCAACCACTTTGGCTTCTATTCTGAAAATCCAAAAAGTCACTGACAAGACTACGTTTGTAATAGTGTAAGTAGAAATTTTACTTTTTAAAAAGTAATAATTAAACACTTAGTTACATAAGGTACCGATTTGTCAACTGGATAATCAGTTGGAAAATTGTTTCCAATATGGGCTTTAAAACATTCTTTTACGTACATGCAAAATATAACCATACCTCCTCTCTGCAGGAGAGAGACCGCTTGTTGTCAAAGGAAAAAAAAAACATGCTGGAACTTGTAATTAATATGAGGAGTGGCTCTTGGTAAGAGTTTTAACTACAGTCATTTTATCAGTTGTTCAGAGACACTTGACTCCAATATTAAAATGTTCTGTGGAGTAGCAGATATAAAATCGATTAATTGGCACAATCACAAGTTTACAGAGAATTAGAACTAGTGTCAAACATTCTGCTGTTGCTTTAAATACTGGTCACTTTTCCTTTGGCTACCTCCTATAATGCAGTACTTGTGGTAAAAAGATGACAGTGTCAGCTTTTCACACAAGTAAAGTAATTACTGCTGTTGACATTTAAGAGAAAAAACTATTTCATCACTTGGTAAGGACATATAAAGCAAAGTTTATTTGGCAGAGGAACTAAAACACTTACTACAACTCCAAGAGGGAGCTGAGGAAGAACTACACTCTTCATTCTTCTCCTCACTTTCAACGTTTCTCATGAAGTTCAATTTGGAAATTATGATTTCATCAAGATAAGATTAGGTGTCTAAATAACTGGCCCACCTGAAGAAAACAGCACAAGGTTATGACCCATTTGAGTTGCCTATTATCTGAATTTTCATGTTAACTACCTAGGTTTAGGTATTATTTTCATATCGATCTATAGAGTACTTCCAAATTTTTGCAGACCTTAAGCTTACATGTTAAGGCACTTACCATTCAAGTAAAACAGTTTTTATATAAACAAGCCTGGGAGATGGAGAGAACATTTTACCAGAACATCTATTCCTTTTTTTTTTTTTCTTGAAAGAAAAAAAATAACATTGACCAAATATTTATAAAATTTTGCATCAAGAGA
The DNA here is from genome assembly GCA_013389945.1 of Fregata magnificens. Lineage (NCBI taxonomy): Eukaryota > Metazoa > Chordata > Aves > Suliformes > Fregatidae > Fregata > Fregata magnificens. The sequence goes on from WAAD01023104.1 coordinate 7,804, forward strand.
AAGGTTGTGTTTTATTATCTGAAATGAGCACAAAGTACACCTTCCACAATAACACTGAAAGCAGTGCAAAGACTGACAGTGACCTTTGACTAAAGGTAGTTCTGTAAAAAGAAAAATACCAAATAAATCAGTGCCCTGCTTTGATTGTTGTAAAATTTTTTTTACATAAAAGTTGGTCCAAACTTACAAAAAAAGCACAAATGTGCATAGTTCAGAAGATCTGAAAGAGTGCCATAAAAAGCTGATGTCCCTAAATTTAGCATCCACTTAAAACTGCCAAAATACAAAATAAAATTCAGAACTAGAGTTTGTGAACATGTACAATCAATTTATCTAGTTTTCAGACAGCATGAGTTTTAAGCATTTTTAATTTTTCCTACTGTATGCAAGACCCTTTTCCACATAAAAATAAAGCTGTTGAATTAACATTATTCAAGTCTGTTGAATTGCTGCTTTAAACTGCAGCTAGGGAAAAAAAAAAAAGTTTTTCCAGATAAAAATGATGTGCCTGAGGAAAAACAGATACTCAATATGGTAGTCCTCTGCCTCGCCCTCTCACTGCAGATGTGCTAATGTGTCCCCTGTATCCTTGGGAATAGCCAGGTCCCTGGGCAGGAGAAGTCCAAGTCTGTCCATGCATGTGGCTGATGCCACTGGGATTTTCCTGTAAGTTACTTCCGTAGCTATAGTTGTGCATCTTTGTGGGCAAAGGGTGCGTACTCTCTGGCCCTGCGGAAGCGTCACTGCTGCTCCCCAGAACCGGGATCGGGCCGTGGCTGTATTCAAACCTATGGTCTTTATCTCCACTAAATAGCACGGGGCCAGTGTTGAGGTAAATGTCTCCATAACCAGTTACTGAGCTGGGAAAGGATTCTGAAAAGGCCGTCGGAGGAGGGGCACCACCAGAGTGAGATGAAGCAATACTGTAGTTATCCAAAGACTGAATATCCGAGTTTCCAAGGAAGCTCCTCCTTTCTAATGCTCCTGATGATCCACTTCCTATTCCATCACTACTGCCATAATGGGCAGACGAGAAGGAAGATGATCCAAAGTTATCCTTGTAGTCTGGGCCTGTTACGTAGGAGTCTCTAGCCTGATAATCCACGCTCGTTTGTACTGGCTCCTCCGTTGTCGCCTGAGCTTGATGCTGAGCAAGCAGCTGCAGAAGAGCTGCTTTCACTCCTGCGTGAGGATCTGTTCCTGAAGAATTAGTTATAGGCAAATGCTGGTTCTCTGTCCGATAATCAAGGTCTTCATCAGTGAGAGGCGGAGGCTCCGGTGGCTCTGGGGGACGCTGGTCTGGAGGCAAGATCCGAGGGCGTTCTTGTTCGGGTGTTCGGTTTAGAAGCCTCATCTCGGACTGCCTAACCAAATCCTCTTGACCTAAGCAGATGAAAAAGAAAAGCTTTGGAATAAAAATATACAATAACAATACCAGAAAGGTAAGGACTCTTTCCTTGAACAATACAGAGGTTTGTGACTTCAATTCTTATTAATTAGTTAAATTTATTGGTAGTTGGACAGATTATTCTGGAGAAGGCAACAGCTCATTTGCCTCAGGAGGGTGATACAAGTTTCTCCTCAAAGTAAGATTACCAGGCAAGCAGTTAAAGAAAAAACATTCAAGTTCCTTAAAAAAAAAAAAAAAAAAAACAAAAAAAAAAAAAAAAAAAATAAAAATCCCAAAAAAAAAAAAAAAAAAAAAAACAAAAAAAAAAAAAAAAAAAAAAAAAAAAAAAAACAAAAAAACCCACCACAAAACACCAAAAAAAATCCCAAACCAAACCAAAACTCAAGCAACACATAAAGACTAGAAAATTCAAAGAGGGATCAGAAAAGATTTGCAAATAGGGATAGAAGTCTTGAGGGACAAAAGACTACCCTATCAAGGAACAGCAAAACTTAAGGTTAAAAAAAACAGGAACAAAAAAACCACCACCCAAAAACCCCTCAAAAACCACCCCCAAACCACTTCAGAATATTTCTTTCAACAGCTGCAAACACCACAGAGCAATACATAAACCACCATGTAATAAAACTGAAATAGCAATCCAAAAAGATCAACAACAGAGTTCTCAACTTTGAGAAGACTAAGGAAGCCACTACTACACCCCAATGGAAACCTTCAACCATGTGTCTTAGTGACAGTTATGGGTAACTACTTCCAGAATTTGACACTAAGAAATTGCTCGTCAGCATTAAAAACAAAAATAAAATACCCTCTCCCCAAAATAAGCTTTACCTACACACACAGTCAAAATTGGCAAATTCCATCTATGAATTTGCTAGAGAAGACTGTCTTCACTACAAACACCACTAAGAAAACCCCAAACCCCCAGAATAATGATCAATGTAACAGTTTCATCAGAAATACTACCAGCACTTGTGTACCTCTTAGAGTAGGGATCATCTTTTGCTTTGTCTGCATGGCACCTGTTACAGTAAGACACAAATTCTATGATCCATAAGTAAAACATGATAAAAACAATTTAATCATCTCTCCTATACTCACTAGACTCATATGGTTAACATGTTAACTCTCTATCCCCAAATTATTATGTCTCCACTGCTCAAGGTATCTGCCAGTTAGCAATAAAGACCTTCAGTACCTGCAGATGTATATAATGACTTGATCAGATGTGGGTAGCCAGGTGCCGGAGATTCCACGTCTTCCCGGCTGACAGACACAGGAGTGGTGGGCTCTGGAGGCTGCCTGAGTTGTAATGACATTTCATTTCCTGATCCGTTTTCCTTCTCCTCCAACACAAAATCTTTTTGTTTTGTTTGCTGAGCCTTTATTAACTGAGACAACAGAACAGCAAATGCACTCTGTACAGCTGCCTGGGCAGCATCAGTCTCAACTTTAGGCTGACTCAGCTGAGCAGGTGGTACAGGAGGCTGCGTGACAGTCGGCTGTTTTAGAGGCTCCTGTTCTGGCGGTGGTGGCGGAGGCGGCGGCGGCTGCTGCTGCTGTTCTGACTGTTTTTCACCTGCTGACAAAATTCCAGCAGGAAGATTTATTTTATTTAGTTGCTGCTGAGTCTCTGGGTTTACCTTAATATTCAACACTTGGGCAAACTGTGCCAAACTAACACTTGTTTTAGACTGTAGCAGGTTTAGCAGGATTGCCACTTCATTCTGGTTTAACTGCTGTCCAGTGCTTGTTTTTGCTAAAGACAAAAAAGGCGTTTTTAAGTATTATTTCGAACTGGCATATTTCAGAAACTCAAAAGTAAAACTAATCTAGCATGGCTGACACAACTGGCAAAGCATGGGTTTGGACAACATAGAAATGGAATGCTTTTACATATTAACTGCCTTTGGGGGGAGCATCTATAGGAAATGGAATAGTAAGATCCAATATAAAGAAAGTGACTTCCAAGGGGTGCACACACGCACTTGGACAGATGAGAAACATCAAGCTGGAGCTCAATTTTCCACAATACAACTAAGCTGGGGCTTAAGGCCACCTGCTATAGGCAGCTGTAAGATATCCACTCCCCACAAAATTTCCTATCTTTGACATATCACATCCCTCTGTTAAAAAGTGGCCATCTGCAAAATGCATTTCCAGTCATATTCTGGCCCATTCTAATTCAGCATCTGCATTCTAACACCTGCTCAAGTGACCAGGCTCTAGGTGACCCAGAAGCTAGCGGTATAAATACAAAAGCAAGTGCTGAGTTTGAAGGACAAGAAGTCAATCACTGAGTAGCAGCAAAATGCAGGTTTGTTATGATATACAATTTCTTCAGTGAAATGGAGTTTGCCACGAATAAGAAGAGATTATGATGATGCAGAGGAATACGAATAAGGAAATCAGAATATCAAAGTAGCTTCTTAGTTTCGAACGTCCATTGCGGTAGTTTATTTTGAAAGAAGTGAAGCAGCATGGATTTCAACATGCCCTATAAGTAGATGACTTTGAGAAGAAAGTAGTTAAAAACTAAAAAAAAATGAGCGTGTGTGACTGTGCTGGCAGAGCCCTGAATTTTTTTAACCCAGATCAACATGAACACATTCTGTCCTCTTCTATCCCTACCATTCTTCTAATTCACCAATATATTAATTCATAGCAGATTCAAAGCCATGCCTGAAAAAATGGTCACACACACAAAAATATTAAGTATCTGTCTTGCAAGACTAAGAGCAGCACAGCTGGGAAGTGCTGCAAAACCCACAACCCACTACCCTACTTGTGGATGTACACCAGGATACAAGCACTTGGAACCTACTCAGGCAGGATCCAGGGACTTCAATGATTTTATATGTTTATATAAATATAAAACTACCTTTTACTTGGCAATACAGAAAAAAAAATCATTTCTAATGCCTTGTACTGCTGACTCTCTCTCAGATGTCATGCTTAACAGTTGATTTGGTAACATCTGAGGGTGATATGCTCAACACTCAAACATCTCTCAGACTGTCAGTGAAAATTCAGCAGAAAAATGCCAAACAGGGAAACTAATCTACCTATTCCATAGTCTTTGGTTAGTTTCAAGTCCATTCCAAGAGCAAACTGTATTCTGGGAAATCTGGCAGTTTCTACCAACACAGAATTATTGAGCTCTACATAGCTCCTGTTAAATTGTAAGATGCAATAACCAGGGGTCCCATTCATGAACACTAGCAATTGATCCAAGGGGTTTTCAACCTCTTCTTTTGGGGTGCTCAGAAACAAATGCAACAATTTTGTTTAAAGCATGCACTTGAACATGGAGTTCTTTAGTGTGCCTTACTGATGACATTATCTAAGGTGCATTATGGCTTCCAGAGGTGTTCTGCTTAATACAGAAAACACCTCTATGCTGAACTGCCTAAGCTCTACTGAAAATTAAATTGTCTTCTTTTCTACCTAGATATATTTTTCTATGTACATATGGGCAAACAGCAATATAGCTCTGAATGATTCCTTCTCTATTTGTTTAGTTTATTTTGCATGGTTAGTATTAATGACTAATAAACGCGTAGTCTCTCATCAGGCTACCTGTTATAAAAGCACAAAGAAAATAACTACTATCCTTTGGACTCTTTAAACTTCTATATAGTTTTCATTTGCGGGGGAAAAAATTTTAAGGGCTACAGAAAGCCATGCTTGAAAATGCTGCCAAAACTGTAGCCTAAACATACAGAGTGGCAGAAGCTCACAGCTGGCTTACAGTGAGAAACAGGATGAACAGGAGCAACAGGCAATAAATTGCAACAAAATATGATCAAAAGAACTATTTTCTATATATATTTGCACAGAGTATTTGGAGCTCTGCTCTACCGTTAAATGAAGAGTTGATTCAAGATGGTTAGTACTGAAGAATTTTCAGGCCCTGTGAATGTATTTCCTGTTTTTCTTCAGCTGAACTCCTGTATCAGTGCCATAGGATTTATGGTCACTTTGCACAATCAAAAATGGTCTGAATTAAACTTATCAGGTATCCATTTGGTATTGTTACTCTGTATATTTCTAGATATTATGAGGGAACTATCACTGAACTGCTGAGTATCTCAAATGGCGTCCACATAGGAAACAATTAGTTTACTCTTTATATTATATTCATAAAATTGGTCTCCAAGCAAGATACTTTGGTTAAGTTTCAGAATTTATGGCTGTGCAATCTACAGAGGTAGGTGGTACTTGTTATACCAGATTTTGGGGGTTTTTTTGGTGTTTGTTTTTTTTACAACTTGGTTCAGCCCCAACAACTTTGAAAGCTGAAGACTAACATAACATGCAGAGGGAATCTGTTTCATTTGAAATTATGATTGTTCTAAAATCTGCCTTCTGCTCAGTTTATCAATGCCAATAAAGCTCCTGCAACCTTTGGAGATTGTGAGGAACTTAGAGCAGCAGCTGGCTTGTGGGATTACAGAAGAATTATAGATGAGCAAGAGATAAAATCCCCTCAAAATACAGAGCAAGGTAGATGCTCTGACCAGATTGAAAAGTTAAGTAAAACCTAAAAGGAACACCTTGCTTCCAAAAGCAAAGGTAAATCTTTTGTAACAAAGATTTAACTTACAATACTGTTCCTCCCTCAAGAATCCAGGAGACGTCAGTACTCTGAAAATAACATCTAAAATTTCTAGAGGTGCAATCCAAGTAGAAGGTAATTATAAGAACCGAAAATATTACTGACCAAGTGCTACACTAGAGTTGCCCTGAGTTTTGAGTTGGGAAGAAGTTTGCATGCCTTGTGGGGTGTTGGTTCTGCTCTCATCCATGCCTAGAGACAGATCCTTCCTAGGGACTTTAGCTGCTGTTGAGTCATCAGTCATGCCCATCTGCTTCTGTCTTCTGCGTTTCTTACTCCACAGCTCATGGCAATCCTGCCACAAAGGAAGGCTGCAAAGAATGATTAGAAATAATCAGTTTTATCCCAGAATTTATTTTTTAAATTTTTTTTTTTAATCATGTTGGTAAAATAAATGCTCATTATACATAATGTAATTTTTGAAAGACGAACCTACTGGAACTCAGAAATACATCAAAAAACACCCAAAGCCAGCAAAATCTCAGATCTGCTTTTTCTGGCTGAAATCTCTTCATTGCTTGCCTATTTCAGAAGCACAGGTCCCTCCGGCAGAGAAGGGGAACATGTATCTTAAAATGAGAATCAATGTTACTTTCTTGTATTCATATTTATGAAAAGCCTGATTATTTGTGTAATTCGAGACTTCAAAATCAATGCTGCACACTTGCTATAAAACAGAATTTGCAGATAACAGAGTCATCAATATGAAAGTGTTTTTNAGTGTTTATAGTTGTACAGCACAGGCAACCAAGGGGGCAGGGAGAAGGAAGTTGCAGGAATAAATAGCACTTGACACTAGCGAAGTTAGGATACTAGGAAGAACAAGGTATATCCCGTTAAGACAGATAAAAGCAGAGGGAAAAGTCTCCTAAGGAAGTAATCTGCCACCAGTTTTGTCCTTCCATTACTGTTCCCTGCAGGCATCCCAATTCTGACTTCCTGAGGAACACAGAGACCCATCCCATAGATAATGGAAATACTGAGATAGGCAGTAAAAATAGTGCCTTCTATTTTCCTATTACATATTAATAACTGTCTGAGCAGTTCCCCCACCCAGGAACATGGAAAAATTAGGTGACAGATGACAAGAGCCACTGGAAAGACAATTATGACAACTGCTTCTTTTATTCTCTCCCTTTGCATACCAGGTCAAAGACCTGCCAAGTATTTAGTCAAAAACAACTGGAAGCAAGCAAGAACTTGTTGCAAGAAGTATCCTACGGTCCTTGCAATCAGCACTGTCACTTTCTTTGAATGAACAGCTGTTTCTTCCCAAAGCAGAACTTTAGTCTTTCAAGAGAGCAGTCAACACTTTCCTGTGCACGCTCTGTCAGAAGCGAGTGTGGTTCCTCTTCATTTTTAAAAGGACACCAACGACTAGTTTGTTCTGAATTTCCATGTATCAGCTTCTAGAATGGATGCACTACCAAACCCCTGAAAAACCCCAAATTTCTTCCCATTCACTTACTTTAAAATGCATATAAGCAACATGCTGTACAAGCGGTTCTGAGTTTTTAGTGACTAGCCTAAGATTGCTGATTACTGATATTCAGACAGTGATACATATAGTCATATTCAGGCAATGAAACCTCTTAGTCTCGTGTATCAGGAGCATTAGTAACAACCGTGTGTACGTAACAGGTAAGTCTCAAAAGATTTTTAATAAATTTCCTAGATAAAACCCAAACATTTTTCCCCGTTGGTAACTAATTAAAAAGGAGTCAATACAGGCTGCCTTGGAGGTACAATTTCGTCAAACAATATTAAATGTTCTACGTTCTGACAGCTATCTTGAGGGAAGAATGAAACCTGCAGATTCTGTAATACCTTTTCACTGTTTTCCTCAGGGCCTGTTCCAATATGATTTGTACTGATTAAAATGACAATTAAGTCACTCCAAAACCCCTACTGGACATTGCAATACATTTCCTCTCAGAGAAACCCACAGGAAAAAGCCCTGCACAAAGTATTTCACTTCTCCTGCCGGTAAAACCAAGAATCTCATCTGGCACAGGAAATGATTTATGGTATTTCACTTTAACTCTCAAGTACCTTTGCAGAATTCTATACCCAGTGTCATTCTACCACCAAAGAAGGCAATTCAGATTCATGGAGGACCTCAAAACCCTTGGAAAAAGTAGACACTGATAAACACAGATAAAAGGGAAGTGATGTTTTTCAACATTAGAAACATTTATATAAGAGGGGTTTTTTTAAAGGTACTAACTCAGTAACTAGTTCTAGGAATAACAAATGAAACAGTTCTCAGACCCTCACAACCACTGCTATCATGGCGTAAGAGCCACTCAGCTGCACAACCATTTTAGTGCAGAATCATTAAACAACTGTATGTATCAACATTTTTGTTCTGCCACCATCTACTTTAACTGAAACACAATGAGCTTAATGAAATCAGTGCATGTTCACCTTCCGTAGAGGTAAGGACCATTACCCAAAGGAAATTACTTACTCTGGAGGAGGCATTTTAGATGGTTCCACATCTCGCAGAAACTCACACTGAAGAGCTTGTTCGGCTGTGCAGCGCTTGCTGGGATCCAGAGCAAGCATATAATCGAATAAATCTAATGCAGCTGGTGGGATGCTACAAAAGAGCAAAATGGAGAAAAGCATCACATTTTTATTTTGAATCACACACTTCTGTGCAAAATTTTAATAAACACATCCCTTCCAAAATAACTGATCATTAAGTCCTCAGATAACTTACATCCTAACAAAACCCACTCAACAACTTGAGCTTGGTAGTAAGAGGCAGAGATAAACTTCACCTTTTATTACCTGTGCAAGCATATAACCCCAGCTTTCTTTGCTCTGTGTGGTTTAATTGCCTGCAACATTGTCCTTACAAAAAAA
>WAAD01023109.1:1692-76045 GCA_013389945.1 Fregata magnificens
GTTCCAGGATTAGGGGCAGGAAAAAGGCATCTTTTCATAGGGAAAGATGCACCTTCTGCATGACACAACAATGTCGAAACTCCCTGCAACTGCAGGACCAAACTCAAATGTTATACCTGGCCTTGTGCATCCTGTGTTACTGGGAATGCTAGGTTATCTTATTGGGGTAAAAAATGATATGGAAGTCATTGTGGGACAGTTAGATGTTGATCATGGCTTGATGTTTTTTATATAGAATGGTTGGAAACTACCATAATTCCTTCTCTGACAATATAACTTTTATTTTAGTTACCTTGGTCCCCATGAATAAATGTAACTTATCAGTCCCTCGTGATGACTTATTCTGTATTTCATCTGGTTGGCAACATTAGAAGCTGAAAGTAGACTGCACTAGGTTTTCTTGCTCATTCTTTTGTGCTAGTTAAGAAAACCTAAATACTTCAACAAAGCTCTGAAAAAAACTTTTTAATTAAAAAATTGAAAAAGAGCTGTCAGACTTGAGGAAAGAAACAAGACAAATAACTGGGGAAGAGTGCTCTGCTCTTCCAAGAAGGTAGTAGTTAAAGCTGCCCAGCCACTTTTATTTGGCTAATTTTTGCATATGAAGTTGGATCCAGTATCTAAATACTGGCTGGGTTTTGCCATGAGGTCCCTATTTGTGTTAAGATACAGAATGGACTTTCTCTGGGGCTCAGTCAAGGGAAGACAGCTGGAAGGACCTTTGCTTCACTGGCCTGAATACAGATTCCTCATTTTCTGTATGCCTACTGGAAATCTGGGGGTTTGACTCTCAGAAGTGCTGAGATTGAAGTCAATGGGAGCTCTTTTAATTAGACTGTATCATAACATGCACAAAAAGTGCTCACCTTTGTGGCTTTATGCCTCTATTTCTAGTCTTTTGAAAGCAAACCAGATTGAGTCAATGGTGTTTTGGTGTGTGGCTTTTGGTCAATCTGGAATTTGACTGCACCAGTTGGTTGTCCAGCTCATGGTGGTAGCATGTTGTTTTCTGTGGTATGGCTTGGCCCTGAAGAGAGATGGGGCTTTGGGTTGAGGCTGAGGGGTTTCACAGGAGCTGACTGAGAACAGGGGAAGGGTGACCTGATCTCTTGTTTCCATCCCGGGTCCTGAAAGGAAATGGTTTTTTTTTCCATGGTCAGCCATTTGACTCTAGACTTTGCTACACTAGGTTGCATGGTCAAGCTCTGCTGTGTCCTGGCCAGCCCCTTTGCAGAATGATAAGTCCTGTCCTTGCTGGCAGGCAGCTATTCTAACATCACTTGCTCCTGCAGAGAGGCTCCTCATGTCAGGTCCAGCCTATTTGCCAATTTTGAACTAATGTCTGATGTAAAACTATTTTCAGCCTGTAATTACTACAATGAAAATACCAAAGAAATTGATTTCTTATATTCCTCACATTATATTACTCTGGATTCCTGTCTAAGTGCCAAGGGGTTAAATATGATTCATGTAATCTACTTTCCCACTAATCATTTATTCAATTACCTATTAGAACTCAGGCAAGAAAGACCAAAAAAGGAAAGGGGAGAGATCAACCTGGAGTGTATATTCAATAAAATGCTACAAACAACAACCAATCATTAATTATCTAATCAGCATTCTGTGAGTCTTTTAGCCATAATCTCATTACTGTAATTAATTGCAAGAATCATTTTGTAAACAGAGCACAATAAAAGTATATGCAACATAACAGCACCCAAATTAAATCTAAATCCCAGAATGAATAACAGAGAAAGCTGGAAGATATTAATAAGAGAGGGTGTCATTAAAGAAGATCATATTTCAGTGTCAAAATCTGGTGGGCTACTTGTGCTGCGGGAGTAAATCGATAGTGTTGCATTGAAAGGACTGGGCCAGATCCACTTTGGTGCAATTAATCACAACTCCATTAATGGTTGGAGAGGTGGGGGTGGCTTCTTAGCTAGTAAAAATAGATCTTTTTTTTGTAGTTAGTGGGACTGGTATATGTTGGCAAAGCTTCTGCACTCTGCTAGTTTTTTTGCACCTAATAGGTAAGGTTGTCCAAGTGCTTAAAGGATTCAGGTGAGCTAGTTCCTTTCCTTTTAGTGGTAAAGATGTGCTTGAAGGCTTTCACAGGTTCTGCCTTTGGCCAGGTTTTTGTAGTCCTTCACTTGTGATAGTGGTAGCCCTACTCTGCTTTTTTGGCTCCTTCTACAATAAATAATCAAATGATGCAGACAGATCCCACAAACACCTGCCGGGCTTACAGCAAAGATCTTTTATGACATTATCAAGATTCTACATCTAATATTCTAGCAGCACAATGTTACTGTCTTTGCCCTTATCAGCCTTTTGACTGCAGCAAGTATTTTGTCATCTTTTTCTCCTTTTTGTTTAATTTTTCATTAATTTTTCTAAGGATCAATGCCAGGATTCATTTAAAAGCTATAACAATATATAAAACAAAGTCCCAACAACCATAGGCTTGGTTGTGCCATTGATTTTTCTGAGCAGAATTCCCTGCTGACTGCAGTGGGGAGTTGCTCAAAGATATTGATAGCATGTGTCCCTCTAGAGAGAATTTAGATTAAAAACACAATGCCTTCTAGTCAAAAAGGTCTGTGTGGAGTCCATTAACTTTGGGGGAAAAGCTGGATTGTACAAAGAATACACAAAAAAGCTGGCAGACTCTAAACTAGCCCTGGTAGTGGAAATGAGTGTTCAGATGACCGCTGTAATGTAAGGGAAAACCCACATTAGTGCTTCCACCTCTCCCTGCTGAGACCTGACAAAGTACTGGCCTGTTGTCCAAACTGAGCTCCTTGGGACAGAGTAGGAGGCAAGTATGCCTGATGGTAGCCTGTATGGAGGATCTCCCTGGCCTGCTGCTCAAAGCAGTGTTTGGTTTACCTGGACAGATTGGCCAAGGTTCAGATTTTGAGGAAGACTTCAAAGACCTGTCTTGCATTGTACTATTCCTTGCTGGCAAGTGCTGCATGCCTGCCTTGGTGTGGTACCATGCCAATGTGTAGGTCAGGATGTGCTTTGGAAGGTTTGTCATGACACTTCAATGTATTCATTGAGCTTCTGAATCCAGAGGACCCCTTAAATCCTCACTCAAAGAAAATTCTACAGAGGAAATGCAGAATGCCTTGTTAATTCAGTTTTTAATGATGAATGCCCTGTGGCTTTCCCTTTGATAATCACAATTTGCTTCCATGAGCAGGTCATACCTCTTAGCTCACTATGCCCCTTCTTAAGACTGCAAATGCCTCCAGGTAAACCTGAGTGTTAGCCAGTTCTGTAGATGAGGGGAATACCAAAAAGTGGATCTTTGTTTGGCCTGTGCCTGTCTTGCAGGTATATAAATGGTGGAAATGCAGCTGAGCCAGAGAATTGCATTTTATTGTGACCAAGAGAAGATGCTTTAAGTCACTGACTCATTTTGGTTTTTAAAGACCTAAATGTCCTTAAAGTATTTCTTGCTTTGGAAGGGTGATTCTGATGTTTTATAGAGTCAGCCTCATGTTTAAATTCATTTGTCTTCAACAATGCACTACTGCTACATTTAGCAAGTATATTTTAATGCTATGGTTAAATTATATGCCTTTTCTTCCCAGTAAAAATAAAGTGTACCAGCTGTATGAATTAATAATTTCCAAAGTAATAAATATTATGAACTTAGAATAAGACACACTGGGATAATATTTTTCTGGTTTTAGACCATTAGCCAATTTTTACATATGGTCTGTTTGGCATGCTGTAGAGATGCCATAGAGGTGCCTGCATTTTTTTCTAGTGCAGCTGTTAGATCAATGGCATTGCTTGATTTATACCTCACATCAGCAAGCCCTGGGGATTTGTCCACTTCTCTGGCTATAGTAAGGATGCCAGGACCTTTCACAGGATGTAGGCATCACTCCACCTATGCTGAGTCCTTGTGAAGTCTGGGTGGGAAAGGTGTTTGGTTTCCTGTGCTGGGGAAGCTTTGGCATGTGCAGAAGTTTTTCATTCACCTTTGGGTTTTGGCAGACTGGGTGCTGAAATTCTGCTTTGGGTACTGGGGCACTTGGGATTTGAAGGAGAGCTAATGCTCTTCATGTGGGGCATCTCCTTATTTGGATTACATAGTCTGGAAAGCATTTGTGATTATATTGAACTGTACTTGTTTGCTGCTTTTCTGCAGTGTCTGAAATTAGATTTTTTTAAAGTTTAAGTGTTTAGGAAGGTTTTGGAAAATGTTAGCTGTCATAAAATGTAGGGTGTTTTGTATTGGAAATAGATATTACCTTCCAGGTAGCAGTAATAGCTATTTTTCCTGAATGAATTACATGGTACTTCCCATTGGCTTTAATCCTGACCCTCAAATAATAGATTTTACCATCTGCATGATAACTGAGTTTGGGAAATAAGCTTTGGAAAGAATAGTAGATGCATCATCTGTCCACGTGGGATTATTAAGCTGAAACAGCTACATGGTATTTTGTCAGTTGGCTCCCATCTTCAATTTGAAACCCGGACAGCTCAGTTTCTCCATTTACAGCTTTGAATATACTCAGGGAACTAATAAACTGAAATGACAGATGCAGAGGGATTACAGGATATCAAGCAGTATTTTCCAAATGGGGTAACAACTGCTATGAAAAAACATTCTGTTGTAATAATGAAAGTTATCTTTTTATATCTTCTGCTTGCTGGTCTGGAATCACCAAAGAGATGAGAATTTTTCCTGCAGCTAAAACACTCAGCAAACCTGCTGTGGGATATTTGCCAGTGGTTTGCACTCCGAATAACTAATGTAAATAAGCCCCTCACCATTACACTGGAAAATATTCGATATAACACTCCTTACTGCTTAGGCTGACTTGAATCTTTCACCTCTGAAACTTCACCCTTCTGCTGCATCTGTGTGAAACTAGTGAGGTTTTGGTGAGTCTTGAGGCACGTGACCAGGCTCTGGGGCAGTGATGAAGCCATTGGATTCACTGTCTGTATTCCTCCAAGACAGGGGTCCCTCTGAGGTGTGTGCTGAAATTAGAGGACAGAATTGGTGGCTGTGCAGAACAGTCCCTTCAGAAGTCCCCATGGGATCTGGGGACACTGACTCATGAACCCTTGCTGAAAATAAGTGAAAGCTGAGATCAGGGCCACCTGAACTGAGTTGCTATGAGTCAGAGGATCTCAGTGCAAAAGGTGCTAACAATAGCCCTATGGCAAGTGTATAAAAAGGGAGAGCATCTTAGCACTGAATTACTTTTGGAGGAAGTACTCTAAATTTGCACTAGAAAGTTTTCCTTTGTAGGAGACTTTAATCTTTGCTGGGCCATGCTACACTTAGGATCTCAGGACAAAAATACTGTTTTTTCTTGTTTGATTCCATTCCAATCTAGAAAAGCATTATTTGAAGAGAAACTTCAGGTATGTTTTCAGTACTTGCTTAACAGCCTTGTATTAATGGCCTTTCTGAGCAAAGGTGACCCTGAGTACATGTGTATTTTTCCTTTCTTCATTGTCTCTGGTTCTATCACTCAGCTAGGGATGAAGCTTAACACAGTTTGCATAAAATTGCATAAGAGGATTGCAGGGGCAATCAAAAATATATAAAAATATGTGAATGGTTATATTATGTGGCACACAGCACAAAATTCTCAAACCCCAAAAATGCTGCAGCCCCTTTCTTCAGGATTTATTTCTCTGTGGCAATTTTGAAGCTGTGTATTTATCTCTGTGTAATGGCTGCAGAAGTCTATCTGCCAAAGAGGAAGAACAGGCTTTGGGATCAGCTTGGACAACTTGTATGGCTTTGCCAGTGTCTAGGGTATCCTCTCCTTGGATTTTCAGGGCAGTCATGCCCCTTTATATCTCTCCAGAGAAGACATCCATCTTTTGGCTGGAGAGAATCCCAGCGTCTATGCAGCCTGCTCTGTAGCCTTCCTCACTCTTGAAGTAGAAATAAGTAAAGAGGCAAAGCTGCAACTTGCTGAAGCAAATGGCTTTTGCAATTTACTAGACTTCTAAATATTTGGTAGAGTTATTGGGGGGGGGCTTCTCACTTTTAATTCAGAGTGTATTACCTTCTATAATTCTCCTGCTTGTGCATCTAACATGGAGAGGCACCCAGGGTGTTTCTCAGATGAGTGTTTCAGCTGCTGCAATAACCTGTGCAATAATCTTGCCTGTAAGTGAACTGACCAAGTGAGTATCACAGGCAGAGGTGGGGCAGCTGGGACCTCTGTTCAGGTGGTGCAGGGTGTGTGTTTGAAGTGTCCTTTCATACTGGGCAGTCAGGTGATGTGCAAATATCCTGTCGTCCTAGCCTTCTCATTAGGCTTTCTTATAAATGAATAAACTGCATTCTTGCTCTTTTCCCTCAACTCTATCATGTATTCTTTAAAGGGTCAGATCTTAGCCTCAAAGGTTTATTTAGCTCCCAGAGTCTGGAGAATAATGAAATAGTTTGCCCTGAAATAGTGGACATGATGTATTCTACAACCTGCCTCCATTATTCTTCTCTTCATAAGGATGTTTCTCTGGAGACAATCCCCCTATGTCGTGCTATTGCCTGAAGAGTCCTTTCTGCCCTCTTAAAAGATCTATTAGCTAATGCATCTTAAATTTTCTTTTCTGAGTTTCCATCACAGTTGGGATAGCATTATTATGAGACTTCCTGATAACATGGTCACAGGTCAGGTGTGTGGATGATGGATATCTTAACTGTGGGGATGGAGGCATAATTGGATGGATGGACTGCTTTCCCTTTTGTTTCTCTCCCTTCCTCTTTACCTTTCTACACAAACAGACATGTGTAATGGTGTTAGTAAGACCACAACGATTTTTACTGAGCTTTGGTCTCATGGGTGAAGGTGAAATGGCAGCTTACTCCTGCGATGAGTAACAGGGTTCTCAGCAGCACTGGCATACCTCCTCAGTTGTCAAGAGGTGTGGGAGAAGTGATGTTTTCCTTAAAGTTTCCAGATGGTTTATCTACCAAGGACTTGAAGGCTAGTGTTGCCCCTTCAACATTGCTTTCAAACTTTTAAATCTCAGATGGATTGTGGTTCATGCCTTATAATCTACCTGGAGGCTGGTGACAAGTGGAGTACCGTGTGGCCTGTACAGGGATATGTGCTGTTGAGCTCCTCTGTCCATCCCCTGGAAGAGGGGATGGAGCACAGTGGCATCAAGTTTGCAGATGATCTCTAACTAGAGGGCAGGGCTGCCATGTAGAGGGACCTAGGCAGGCTGGAGCGGGCTGCGAGGGACCTTGGTGTAATTCAACAAGATAAATGGCAAGTCCTGCCCAATGGAGGATGTAGTCCCTGGCAATGATATGGGCTGTGCCTGACCACCCAGGGAGCAACTCTGCCAGAAAGACCCTGGTGTCCCCACCCTTGGGGAGCTAAGCATGAGCTGGTCCTGTGCCCTGGCAGTGGAGGTGGCCACTGGCATCTTGAGCTGTGTAAGAGCAGGTGGAGGGAGGTAATATCCCCCTGTCCTCCCTGCCTGATGGGCCATGGGACCTGTAATAAGGTTATTGGGAACTTCCCTGTTTAGCTAAAACTTCTTCATATCTGCTGTGGTAAGTATGTCTCCGGAGGCAGTTACCCTGGAGGAAATAATTCAGTCCCAGGTCAATTCACTGTGACTTGTTTCTGTTGCTGTCCTTAAATTAATCTTTTCAGGGGTACATGTAACAAACTGGAGAATTGCTATTATACTTGTGGCCAATATTTTAATTTCTATTTTCTGATTTCAGTATCTCTCCCTGCCCCCAACAGTGCCAGTGTAAGGTTGAAGCTGTCTTTACCATTCAGCTTTGTTTAATGCATTCCTGCAGTAAAGCTTTTAAGAGCACAGTATCAATGCATCTATGGTGGCCACTTGGACACCTCTATCCATCAGTTTTCTTTAGCAGTATGGCACAGAATCTGTGTTATAAGGCACATGTAACAAATACAGGCAAATTCCAGCTCTGCTACAGCAACATTTTTTCTTAAACAAGATCCATAGGTTGTTAATGTGTTACAGACCTAAAAATGTTAAATGCAAATATAAAGAAGGGATCTCCTTTTTTGAGGGAAGATTATTCATTTCTTGAGTCTGAATACCAGGTAAGACTAATTTCTGACATGTGATTTTTTTTGGTTTTGTATGTAGGAAAGCTTGCAATCTTCAACACCCTCTCCACTCCCTGCAAATATTTAGAACAGCTATTTTCTCCTCCAGATGACAATTTTCATTTCAAGCAGGCTACAAGAGGTCATTTAGCTAATTTATGTGGAGATGAGGGAGGGTTGGTGGCACAGGCTTGAGAAATCAGGGAGATATGCAGCAAATAAGACTGCAAAAATAGTTGATGAAGTGCCATTGCTGTCAGCATTTGCAACTGTAGATTAAGGTGTTCACATCCTAATTTAGCCTTGTGCTTGAGGCACACCATTAACCTCCTGACAGCTAGCAAAGTGCATGCACTATGGATCACCTGATCATTTTTCCCCAAAATGTTGACTGTTTAAGTGTTGCAGAAGTGTTAAAACTCTCTGGCTACAGGCTCCTGTTCTAATTTTAACCTAGAGTGATTACATGGAGATATGGAGCTGATGCTGTTGAAAGGGACAGCATATTGTCTCTGAAATACAGACAATATTCCCAACTATTGTCACACACATCAACAGCCTGGCTTCTCTTCTCCAAGCTGTGCATTTCAGCAAATTCCAGAAAAATAAAAATTCAGACTGTTATCCTCTATGAGTAATTCTCCTGCTTATGCAATGTTATTCCAGGAACAGTACTCTGCCAATGCCAACACTTGGCACAGAATTTGCTCCAACTCTTGCCCTGCTTTTAAGCAGATTTTAACTATCACACATGGGGGGGATTATGGTGTGTGGGATATTTGTTTTTCTGTGATAGTTATGTGTTGAATTTCATATTTGAAAGATAGCTCCTGTTATAAACCTTACTTTCACTCATGTTGATACGGGGTGAATAATAATAGAATCATTTTCTCATGCTGTGCATCCGTATGGTTTACACAGATTCCTTGAAATGTTTTGTTTAAGTATGTTCAAATCCAGCCAATAAAATGCTTTCATAGAAGTTAGCCTAAATCCTGGGATCCGTTGGACAATGTGAGATGCCATACATGGTTCAGTAAGGCACAATGGAGAAATAACAGCTCTGTGCTGTTCTGCACCCAGGCAACTATGGCAGCACCTTTCCTCTTTGATCCCAGAGCAGGTTTTTGTTTAAAATTGTCAGAAAAATGTTTCCAGTGGGATTTGCTATATAAGCAGGTTTGCGTCAACTATTCCTAGATTTTCTTGTTCTCCCCTCCGAGATGCAGGCATTTGCAGAATACTTTGATCCTGTCAGTATTTCTCTGGGTGGGAAGAAAATATCACCTTGTTCTCATTGCTCTGTCTTGAACTT
Organism: Fregata magnificens; assembly: GCA_013389945.1. NCBI lineage: Eukaryota > Metazoa > Chordata > Aves > Suliformes > Fregatidae > Fregata > Fregata magnificens. Next base: position 11,107 of record WAAD01023109.1, read on the forward strand.
GCTGGAGTTTTCAGCACCCTCCTGCTGTGGAAGAGGCTTTTTGCTGAGGTGCAAGCCAGAACAGATCTGTTAAGTGTAACATTACTTCCTGCTCCTTTGCCAGTCCTTCTCTCTGTGCTAGGGCATGATAAATGTTAGCAAGTGTATAAAAGTTCTTGCCTCCATGAGGCTTCTGGTTTTTGTTTGGGAACTTGCTGTCTCTATAAGAAAAGATTAAGCTAACTGGTGTATGCCTTGGATTCCTCAACCCTTGGTATTTGAGTAGTGACTAGTGAGCTCTAGGAGGGTAAATGAAAATCAAAGTATCCAAGCTAGTGATTTTTTTTTAGCTTCTGAGCTGTGTTCAGGCTGGATGCAGCTGCTAAAGGCTTGCTTTAGAGCTTGAGGTCCATGAGGAAGTTATATCATTCTGCCTTCCTAGAATGAGTCACCTCATAATTGGGTGAGTCACCCCCAAAGTAGTGAGTGCTTGAGTGTTATAATTCACAGGCTGAACTCGGGTGTTTTCTGCAAAAGACACTGGGACCCTGGATATTTCTCCATGTGAAAGAATTATGGTTACATGCTAGTTCTTGGAACTGGGTGTGTAAGTACATTAAATGTCTAATGTGGAAAAAGAAGACAAAAACCTTCCACAGGGGAAAACTGTTGGAGAATGACTCAGAAGCTGCTTGTATAATGAAATGACTCTTTCATGATAGGGAAGAGTGGGAGATGGTGTTATCACTGCTTTTGCCTATATTGTCTTTACCATCATCTCCTTCAGACACCTGGGCTGTTAAGGATGCTTGAGAAAAGGCTGACAAGCTCTGAGTCTGCTGTGGCTCATGCTCAAGCTGTGCTATTCACAGTGCCATTATCCTGAGACATGCTAGGGTTATACCTTGTTTTGCAATAAAGTAATATTTCTGGTGATCTCTGCACAGAGATGTTTCTTCTAGTCCTTTACAAGACTACAGTGGCCTGGTGGGGGACAAAGTCATTATTCCAGTATCATAGGTTTGTGTCCCTGCCTTCTACAGTGGAAGGGTTTTGTGCTCTCAGAAAGGTGAAGATAGAGAGGGGGAAAATACATGTATTTGAGGGTTCCTTGATATTGAACTATCATTGAAAATCCCTTTGAATAACGATGCAAATAAATGGCATTGTTAGAGCATGATTCAAAGTCTGAAATAGTGCTGGTCTTTTACCATTATAATAATTCTTATTGACTTTTGGCTTGGGATGGAGATCAGAAAGCTCCAAGTTCCTGTACTAACTTTACAGATAACCAACAAATGGCTGATAATTGCTTACATTTAGATTGTTTCTACATGAAATGCAGCATGGTACTAAAATTTATTATCTAAGCAACTCTCTATGCATAGACAACTCAATATTCTCAGTTCCACCTAATGGGCAGTGTTTCTTATTAAAACTTCATGCACAGTGCTTTTCAGGATGTCAGCCTCTGCCTAGAAGTAACAGACATTACTGTGAGCTGCTGCAAACACTTGTTCAGGAGAGTTCCAGCCTGCAGATGCTGAGTGCTGTCAACCTGATTTTAGCCAAGCATATAAGTTATACTTAACCATAAGCAGTCTTGGGTTGCACCAGTGGCTTTAAATGCAAAGTATGCATATTTGTATGTTCAACAACTGTAAATACTCTCAAGAAATACTTGGCAAGTATTGTACAAGTTAAGGTAGTCAAGAAATACTCTCAAGAAATAGGTATTTGTGTCTGTCTAGGATATTCTCATTTCATCCCTTGAAATACTGCTGCAGATGAAGTAGCAGCCTCAAGTCTGTCTGATGTATGCAATTCCTTCAAAAGGTTAATAGAATATCCCTGTGTTAAGTGCTAGTCGGTGTAGCTGTACGTAAGAGCCAGGTGACTGCTGAGGGGCTTAGCCTAAGTTATACATGGGCCTGTACAAAACCAACTCCAGGACACTGCTTTTCCTTTTCTAGAAAAGGTAAAGCATACTGTTAAATAGCAATGCATTGCTATTTAACATAAATAAGACAGAAAGGATATCTCATCAGGCCTCTGTAGGGTGACAGGCATCATTGCTGCTAATTGCCCACTACAAAGTGCTATTTGTTTCTTTTAAACGTAAATAGTTCCCTGGTATGAAACAGCATGTGCACACACAGATCACAGTGCTTTGTCTCTACTGGCCAAAAATGGTAATTCTCCTTCCTCCCCATGTTGGGAAGATGATTTCCAATATACTCTCCTGCATTTTTTCTTGGGGATATATGTAGTGGTTTGCTCTGTAGTGGTTGGTTTGGCTACATTAATTTAAGCGGGCTCCGTGCAAGTCTAAACCTGGCTTTCACTGCCCCCATCAGGCACTCCTCTGGCCAAATTACACTAGAATAGCATGATGTGAGACTTGTCTCCCATGCTTAGAGGGTGGTGCTTCCAGCCCTCCAAGGTGATGTATTTTGCAGCTGATGGTGGAAATAAGTTGAAACTCTGAAGGCAGAAAGCCAAGCAGAAACTTGTGGGGTCATGATAAGTCCTTACACTTCTCTGAGCATTATGGGCTTGTGCAGTGTATCACGAATCAGTCCTGGTTTTCAATCCTGCAGTCTCCAGGGTTGCACTTCAGCCTGCAGTTCCTTTCCTCTCCTCTGGAGAGGCAAGGGAGAGCTCACTGCTTGCCTAACTAGCCCTGCATGTGTTTCCTAATAGCCAGTAGCTCCTCAAGCAAGAGAGACCAAACTCTCTCTGCAGCCCGGTTCAGGAGTGACAATCAGCTGATAGGAGCAAAAGGGAGTTGGGGGCAGACTTGTGGCAATAATTCTAGGTGAGTGACAACTGGCAGGGAAGCTTCTATTTTTCATGTTGGTGTAATAAGGACTTAAGGAATTCATGTTTGCAATAGAAGAGATTAATGTGTTTGAAAACACAAGCATGACTCCCCACGTCACTCCTGGGTCCTTCTGATGGGGAGAGCAGTTGCCTTCTACTTGAACAGCGCTAAATGACAGTCTTAGTGTAAATGAGAATCAGGTCTAAACATTTTTAGTATGTGGAACTGACTGTCTATAGTTGTGATTCCTTAGGCTTGTTTCAGATTATTGCCATATAGGTCAAAAATATGCCCCATCCTGTATGCATGGAGTTAAAGTGCTCACTTGCTAAAGAATGTAATGTTAACAAAAAATAAAGTGAAAGTTTTTTCCAGTAGTTCAATGTGGAATAAATGTTTTCCTCCTCTTCCCAGTATTCTTGGGCTTTCTGGGTGAATAGCTACAAGCAGATATCTTCTGCACTAGCATTCTGTTTCTGGGCCAGCCATTCACTGAAAGGGGGACCTAGGGTTGAGTTATGTCTTGAGCAATGCTGTGAGCTGCCAATGCTGCTCCAGAGCAACACTAAAATTACAACAGGAGTTACTTCACATGAAGGGAGGCAGCACCATCCAAATGCTACAGGGAGCAGAAGTCCTCCCTGGCACTGAACGAGCAGGAAGATCTGAGTTTCAAATGGGATGGTTTCCCCTGGCTGCTGGGTGCCTGTGGAAACAGTAAGCACTGTTGGTCAACTCTATCTACAAAGAATTGTACCATTACTACTTTGTCATAAGATGTTGACACCTCTGCTTAAATCTCTGTCCAGTTAATGTTGTTAAGTAATACTCATTCTAGAGACTACCTGCTGACTTGTTCCATTGAGGTACTTCAGCTTTTAGAATGCACTTGTATTGATTGTGAGGCTCTGCTTTCTACTGAAGGCTGATTGTCTTTTGTTATTGCATTAACTTTGTTTCTACTGGCTTTGCCTTTACAAAATTATTCATAAAATTTATTTCTGATCAGAAATCTGGGCTGTAGACCCCATTACACTTTGCTGGCAAGATGAAGAGCTTCCTTGTCCAGTCATGTGGGACGCTCTGCATTAAACATAACATTAGGTGTAGAAACTGCTCCCTCTGCATTACTGTAACAGAGCATATAGGGGATGTAGCAGCAAACCTAATGGGAGAGATGTCTGGCAAGGATGTAAGATGGGGAAAGGATAATTTAAAAAAAAAACACTACAAGAACAGTTCCCATGAAACATGGCCATGGCTCAGATTGTAGCCTAGAAGGGAAGATTTCTGTCAATATTCCCTAATGGACAAATTGATCCTTTCTGAGGAAAAAAAAAAATCTCAGTTTTTGTAACATGCTATGTTTCTGTTCCAATTTCTTCATATTCAGTGACTTTATGCTTCTAGTTGCTCTGTTACATGGATTTCAGTCTGGTCTTGTAGAACATCGTTAGCGGTGTTTACCAAGGAGGTGGTGTTAGAAATTCCTCAGGCTGTAGTAGGTAACAGTTTCTATAGTGATTTTGAACCACAGTCCAGGATGCTGCTTCTGATCACGTATGCAAACAGAAGCTTAAATAACAATGAGTTCAGTATAAAGTGAATATTTCTAGGCTTTTGTACAGCAAGGTTTGTTAGTGTTCACTTTAGTGATCCTCTTGTAAATCCATAGGGCTAATGGGGCTGTTGTTGGTCCTTGTTAACTTGTCAATGCATCAGTGTCTACCTAAGAAAAGCCTCTCCAGCCTGCTTCTGACAATACTGTATAGTGCTGCCTCCCTCAAGCCTTCATGGTCTTGCATTAAGAGGCAGTGCAGAAAGATAGTTTTCTTATAACAATTTTCTCCAACCTACATGGTACAAAATACTCCTGTCCTCATATGCTGTTATGTGCTGATATATATGTACACCAATGATATGCACCTGTGTATTTATATGCAGGTACTACTCTGGTTTTGCTGACCTGAGACATCGCTCAATGTCAAAAGCCATTTCCATGTCACTTTACAAAATATGCTTGTTTCCTTTCCTTCACTGATCACCATCTTAATGCTTGTTTTAGCATACCTGAAAGCCGGCAACTACAAGTGCTTAATCTCCCTAAATGCCTATCTAGCACTGTTTTACCTATTTGAGCTATTTATTAATTATTTGTTTGAATAACACCCATGAGTCCTAGATAAGGCAAGGGCCCACTGAGACAAGTACTGTGCAAACACATAGTAAAAATCCCTGCTTTGAAGAATTTCAATATGAACTGTATTCCTTTGATCAACAACACACGATGGACTGTTGTGCCAATCTTGGTCCCCTCTGAAGCTGTCAGGCTTCTAATTTATCCTCTATTTGATCCTGTAAATTGCAGAATGGAGGCCTAGATCAACAAGATGGCTGAGGTGGGAGGAAGGAGAAAAGTACAGTGGAAATAAGAGCAACAAAAATGGAGTATTTTCTATAACTGGGCAATGACTGAATAACAATGGAAAAATGACTGGAGATATGACAGGTCCATAGTAGCATATGATACAGTGAATGGAAATAGGGATAGGATGTTGCCTCTTCTAGCACAAGAGCTACACAGCATTGTGGTAACCTGGTAGGTGGCTAGTAGGTGTGCAGGATGAGTTAAAGGAGGTAATCTGTTATGCAACAGCTAGTTAAGCTGTTGATGTATTTGCCACAGCGTACTGCACATGCTGAAATCTCAAATGGGCTCAGAGTGTGAATGGACAAATTAATGGAATAAAAAGGCATTGCAGGCTATTACAGAGCTGTCCCCTCTGGAACAGGACAAATGGGAAACAACTTTCCAGTGGGCCAGGTAGTAACAACTTTGCCCTCCAGTTTTAACCCCTCATGTTTGCAGATATCCATGTCCGGCCACTGTCTTTCATGGGACATTAGTCCTTGCTGTGACCTGGTACATCCTGGTCTTATCCTTCTATGCTTTTTCATTTGGCATCATCTTCTTGGAGAAGTCTGGTATGGTAACTTACTGGTAGCCACTAGACTTTGTTACTGTTAAATTTGCCAAAACTTCTTTTACCTTTGAACATACACTGGCCTTACCCCTTCCCCAACACCACAGTTGGTCATTTCTATAAAGGAGTCATTGCCCTTCCTTGCGTAGCTTGTCATGACCAAGCTGTTGAACAGTAAATGGGCATGCCCCTACTGTGCCAACCAGTTGGATCTGTTCCCTCAACTATTACTAAAGGCTATTGCCTATTGGTCTTCCTAATGTCTACTGGCTCTGGGAGCTGTTGTTTCTCTTATACTGAAGTCAAAATAACTAACTCAAAGGTCTAGGAAGCCATATAACAAGGCTGGAATCAAATAAATGAAGCTGAGGAACAGCTAAAACCAGATGTAGAAATAAATTCCAGTTGTGCATAAATGTGCAGATAACTTTGGCAATGGATGGTTTATAGTGGTAGATGCATTAAGGGCATAGAAGGCCAGAATAAAGGAAGTTTGCACAGATATAAGACTGATTCACAGCTTGTCTCCTTTGGACCCACTGAGATAAAATAAGGGAGTGCATGCAGACTTAATTCCCAGGCCAAGAAGCCAGATATATGGATGCCTCTGTTAGAGGAGAGGCCATCTCGGTTGATGTAGCAGCCCTATGAAGTCCTCTACCTGCTATGCTCCTCTTTTATGGGTCCCAGGCCTGAAGAGCAGAAGCTTGGAGTGTCCTGCCTTGCTAGCAAAGGCAGCAGGGTCAATCCCAAGGTGGTGGTGCAGGAGGGAAGGGATGCAAGCAGATGGTGTTTACTAAACCCTGATGCATCTATGTTGCTATCCTAGTATTTCTGTGCAAGGATTTTAGCTACATGTACAGAGGCAAAGGTATGGCTCTGGAAAGCAGTACTGTGTGGAGAGGGAACAAGATAGGATGTACAGAAACTAGGGAAAGCTCTTCCTTCTGGAGGAGCATTGGCAGACTGAAACACAGGAAGAGACAGCAACTGCTCTGAAGTGGTAAGAATTAAACTCGGGTTTGGTACTGGTTAATTGAGGGGATCGAGGCACCAGCATTTGTTTTGGAGGCCAACAGGTCCTTGAAGAGCCTTGAAAATCAAGGCTTGGTTGCTTAAACATGATGTTTGGATGTAAGTGTTTTTCTGAAATATGATATTTAGGCCCTAATCATGGGGAGTCCTTTCTGTGCAATGCTCTCTGTAGGTGCAAGGTGCTTGGTCTAATCTTTTGTTGGCTTCAGATGCCTGTAGGTTCCCCCAGTTACGCAGGGAGATTGTAGATTATCCCCTATGGAGCTGTATTTTAATACGTGGACCTGCCACGCTTGCAGTTTGTTTCTGAACCCATGTATTTTTGACAAGTTATCACTATCTTTGCACAAGGCACAGATGTGGAGGGTTACATAAAAATCAGGTAATGACCTAGAGAAAGCTGCAGGAATATAAGTAATATAAACATTTTTCATGATAGAAATATCTGTACAGTGCACTTAAGTATATTCTGCATACTGAATATCTTTTCTTCTTTGAGACCCAATGGGTAACTTTGAGCAACAGTACCTGCAGAGCCAGTATAATCATCACAGCTGTCAGTAAAGCCTATATTAATGTGTCTTGAAAGAGTGATTAATGGGTTTTGACAATATCATTGTATTTCATATTTAATCAGATTATGCATCTGTTAGGAATGGTGCACTCCTAACATCTGCAGTCAGAGACCATGATCTGCATCCAGATCATCAGTATGGCATGAGTGTGCAGCATGGTCTATGGCAGGCTTTTGACAAGTTAAAGCTATGTGCTGTCTATTGTGTTTTTAAAATTGGGTCTGTTCACCTGCATGCCTCCCATATGTGTGTATGTGTGCTTATAGTCTCCTTTCCTGGTGAAAATCCCACTATGGCAAAGAATACAACCCGAACACAAACTAAACAGAGTATTTTACTGAAGGGGAAGGCTGTTGTAAGCTGTGCTAGTACACATACCTCAGCATGTGTGTGCCTAATGCTTGGTTCCCAGCTCTGCTAGGTGTTTTCTTGTGTGAATTCTGTCAAGTTGGCTGCAGACTAGTCTTAAGAGCTTGCCCTATTTTTCTCTGGACTTCATGTTCATCCCTAATTTGGTTGGTAGTGCTTTCCTGTGTTCTGGGGCTGTGGGAGGATGGAGGCAACATCAGGTACTACAGTAGTGGAGGCTTATCTGTACAATAGAAATATAAAGGCTTGTAATTTGAAGATGATCATATACATATTTGGGCAGCTCTTGAAATACATTAGTGTCTCTGCCTGGAAATACATGGAACAAAATTGATGTACTTCGGCTAAAGGCTGTCCCAACACATCTTTTAGAATAATTCTGCTTTGTGTTCTTTCTGAAACAAAACAAACTGTATAAGTAATGTCTGTTACTATTTTTCTTTGTTTTGCCTCAGCTATCAAAACACTCCTCAAATAGAGAACCTCAGTATAATATCACAAATACGCATCGGCCAAGAATTTAAAAAATTCTATTTAGAGTATCTTTTTTGGTACATACAGCATGAACCTCCCCAAATGCTGCTGGGGATTTATTCCTGGGCACTCCTGCTATGCTGTGCAGTGCCAGTGCATCAGGTAGTCCTTGCTGGGCAGGAGCAGGCAGGGAAAGGCAGTGGAGCTGAACATGGGATGCACAGCACAGTGCACACAACTGTTCTGGTTCTCCTAGGCACCCAACAGGAAGCACTCACTGAGCAGCCCCCCTGATAGCAGGTTGCGGGATGTAGCAGAAGATAAGCTGTACTCTGGAGTGAAATAACTTACTGGTGGCATCGCACAGTCAGGAGCAATCGTGGGTCTGAACAGCTGTGTTCTCTCATCTTTGCAGATATGTCTCAGGGCTTAAAAGCCGACTATGAGTACACTCCAGGGTGAGTGTGAGCAGGAGCTAAGTGTGAGTCTTTAGTGTACAGTTAGACACTGTCTCCCGAGGATTTGTCGGACTGTCACCATTGTTACATGTGTTACTCCTCTGCTACAGAGCTCCCCCTGGGGCATGTGGGAGCAGGGCTTGCAAGCGAGCTACAGCTTTCATGGGGAAAGATGATTTCTAGTTTCACCTCACTCATTTCTTCTTCCTGTCAGTGACTTCATGATATGCAGGGTCTTAAGCAATCTCACACTTCCTTTGGAAGATAAGGTCCCTGCTTTGACAGACTGAGAAGAATTAATTTTCCATTTAAATACCAGCTGTCACCCCAGACTGGTTGCATGACCGTCTACGTCTGCAGGGCAATTTTCTTTTCAGAAAAACAAGTCAACTTATTTGCTCTGTGAATCTCTAAAATGGAGGACTATTGTTTTTTAAATAAACAACAAGTACTTAAAAGACATTCCAGCCAACAAAAACAGAATAACAGCCTGTAATTCCCTTGTCGTGACTATTGTGAAAAGCAGTATGTTATTGGACAGGCTTATGTCATCTCTTGGTGTCTATTTGCCTTCAGAAGTGTCAAAATGTGTCCAAATGTCCATGAACAGATGCAGGGAGGTGCTTTGACTGAGGAATAATTACACACTGGTACAACAAAAAGATATCAGTGATTCATAATTTGGTTAGATAAAGCATCAGTCTCAATATCAGGGGGAGGGGACGAGAATCTCTTGTTCAACAATGTCACCTCTAAAATGGTCTTAAGGCTTTACTTCACATTTCAGTCATTTCTGTTGTATGCCTTTTTTGCAGTGAGGTTGAAGCCCTGTTGTGGGAGATCCTGTCTTCATCCAATGTGGAAAAGCTGCCTGTTTGGGTGATCTATCAGTCAAAACTAGGGAAAGACAAAAACCAAAGACACTGCTGAAGAAACAAGCAGGATAAGAGACCTGGTTGAGAGAAACCATCCCTGTTCAGGAAAGCATGTGAATACCCATGTACATACTCCTCTGAGCAATGTGAGTACTAACAGAAATGGTTTCCTAACTCAAGGCTTCTCTGGCAGTTTCTCTTTGCGGGGGGGGTGGGTGGTTGGGTAAGATTTGGGGAGCCTGGACTGTTTCCATCTTGTTAGAGTATGTTGCATTGGGTATAATGAATAAGCTGGGGAAAATCTTGGAGCATAGAGCTTGACTGCATTTGGATCTGAGTATGGCACTGTTCTAAAGAGTCAGAAAAGACTCTGGGTAAACACTGGTTTAGTGAACAGCAGCTAGGAAACCATTCCCCTTTCCTTGGCATTTTGTTTGCCAACAGGGAAACCTGTCTATGTGAGCTAGCCTGAATTTTGACAGTTGAGCTCTGGAACCTAGTGTGGGTACTGTGCCTGGAGGGCTTTCAGTATGTCCCTTACATACTCTTACAGTGAGAATGCAACTGTATTTCTTAAGCACCACATTTCACTGCTGAAGAATTTTGAAGTGCTCCCAACTTTTAAAAAGGTGGGAAAAAGCATAACAGCAAAGGCTTGCTGAATTTAAAAGCCTGAGAGCTAGTATAAAAACTGGTGCAGGGCTTCATTAGTTGTGCTTTATCCATTAACCTCTGGACTGAGTTTGCCATGGGGCACCACTAAAAGCAAAGTCTTGTGCCTGAGACACAAAGACCTTTCTGCTTGCCTGCCCTGTAGTCACCCAACACCTCAGAATAAATCAGGTCCAGATTTTTTCCAAAGACTCTAGAAATTGAAGTTTCCAAATCAGTAGTTAGTCCATCAAATTGAGACTTGGTGGCCAGATATTTGACTGAAACTCAGTGTATGGACATGTGAATATGTGCCTATTGGAGCTAGATGGTCACATCCTAGTTCTTAAGCCAGGTGCCAAAGATCATAGCTACAAATGCATGTTTATGCCTGTTCTGCAATGAGCATTTGTCATGCACCCAGCACTGGCAGTGCTGCTGCTACATTGAATACAGCTGAGACCAGTTTTAGGCTGTGAGCTGCATTGTTGTGCAGTGAGTTGTATGTTTTTAAACATCTTACCTGTGTTTTCCCTGTTACCCTGCCTTCCTCAGGAATCAGTCTAACATTACAAACACTTTAAATACTGCAAGATAAAAGCTATTTGAAGAGTAACACCTTGCCTGACAAAGAAATGTCTTGCTGTGCTGCTTAGATGCAGTCACCAAGCTCAAATCTAACTTTATTTCAAAATAGCTCTAGTCTAAGACCTTGGGTGGGCAATGTAGAGTCCTGCCATGGAGATGAGTGTAATAATATCCCATATGCTTAGAAACAGCAGTAGACTCCCCCTGCCATTGAGAAGCAACTACTGTCATGTCCCATTAGAACAAACCACAGCCTTTATTCCTGCAACATCCTGCAGTGCTGCTACAGTGAACTACTCTAAAGAAATTTATCTTATTTTTCCCCTTTTTGAGTCCTTGTAAGGCTAGGTTCATTGTCCTGAGAGCCCCATGTTATGTCAAAAGTTTTAAAAATGGACCAGTGAAAAGAACAGAAATAACTCCCCAATGAAACCAAGTGTTTATTCTACTGTGGAGCAATATGGTATCAAGGTTTTAGCAGCACTGACTTAGTTACCTGAATTGTTAGTAGCTCTGCACAACTGCTTATTCAAGGAAATGAAATTATGTGTATGTATTTAATTTCAGTGGTATTTAGAACTGACTTATTCAGGCTTTTGTGAAAATTGCAGCCAAAATCTGAGATGTGATGCTGTTCCGCAGCATATAAGTTCTATGTCTGCAGGGAATTCTGCATCCCTTGTAAGCTTAGATCCTCCTTAGAGAAGAGAAATAGATCTGTAATTTGAAGTTTGTGCTTCCTATATATAGCCAAATGTATTAAAGTAATCTTCCATTACTTCTGGTGTATTTTCTGGGCTTTCCAGTTTGTCATTTATCAGTGTAGCAGCCATACTTGAAACTAATACTGATATTTAGCAATTAAGATGCCTGAGCTATCCTATGGTCCTGCAAAGTCCATCAACTACTGTTCTACTTAAAGGTAAGTTTTAGCAAAGCACTGGCTTTAGCAAAGCAAACTCCTAAGTTTGCTGCACTTTGGCATCTTTTGAGTTGATTTATATTCTCTGAGCATTACATGTATAAGTGTGTATATATAAAAAAAAGTCTGGCAGTTGCAAGGAGTACAAGGGTCCTGTGAAAACCACTGAGCATATGAATGTGCATTATAAAAGCTGAAATTCATAATAGCTACAGCAGTGCAGAGTTGTTTTCTTTTTCAAGGAAGTTTTCCATAAAGTAAGAATTGTTTCCTTTTATTATGCAGCTACAGTACTTACCATGCTGGAAAACTTCGAAAAAAAGAATACAGAATAGATTTGACCTTAGAAAGGAACATGATAAATTAGAGTTGCTTTTAAGAATTCAGATTAGATTTTCAAACTGGTTAGTTTGATTGAGCCAGGATGATCTTGTAAAGAATGGGGAAGATGACAGTAGCAAGCTAGACATTTGGCCATTAAATCCTACAGAAGGTCCTTTTTACTTTCTCTTGTTTTTTCCCCTGGTTTTGTTTAATCATTAGCAAACACTGGTAAGTGACATCTTTCCACTATTTAAACTAGGGAGAGGAATTTTTATTTTTTGAAAGGACTTCCTCTTAGGGGTTTTGTCTTTGCTTACTGAAACTCTTCAAGACACTTGTGGGGATCTGAAGCTTTTGTTTTCTAAAGGCTACAGAAGCTGAAGGCTTGCTTTCCTGATAAACTAGTAAGGGAGAGCAAAAGAGGCAGCTAACTTGTAGGGATGACACAGAAGGACTGAGGGGAAAAGCTTGGCATATTATTCATTGTAAGCATCTGGTGTGAGATGTCAGGGACAAGAACATCTCTCAGACAGTGGGCAGTGTTGTGGGGTGAACACCTCCTGTGGAAAGGCATCCTCCAGAGGCCAGCCCCCACCCAAATCCTTCCCAGATGGACAACCAAACTGGGTGAGCTGGGTTCTCAGTCCAATCAGCCCATTTTGCTCACAAGGGTCTGAATCTGTCTTCCAACTTCTTGATTTGCTTTTCATTCCCAGACATCTAGCAAAGCAGAAGCATTGGAATGGGGTAAAAAAAAAAGGAATGGGAGTGAAAGATGAGGGGTGTTAATAGGTCTGAAAGTGAATAAAGTATAGCACAAAGAACTACAACTGCAGCAGTTCCTCCTTCAGGAAGAATTTTCTGTCTGTAATTCAGCTTGGTATTTTGAGCCCCTATTTGGCAGCTGAAAGAAGAGACCTCACCTGGTAACTTTTTATTTTAGAGCGGCTGAAATGCGGTGGGAGGAGAAGTTTCTGATTCATGAATACAAATCAATTGGACAAAATGGTTTGGCTTCTTACAATGGGCTCATTATCAAGGATGGCTTTTAATTCCTTTCACTGCTTGAGGAGGGGTGGACTAGAGGATGAGCAGTAGATTAGGTCAGGAGCACTCATGCTGTCCTGGGAACAAGGAGTGATTGGACTTTGCTCTTTTAAGATTGTCACAGAGGTCCTATGGGGAGTCTCATGAGGGCTACAAATGTCTGCATAGTACCCTAAGAGAAGGCAGGATTTGCCCCTGATGTCTCATTGCATGGGCCCTCTCATCCCCTTCAGTTTTGTGTAGGTCTTTGTCACTGGGTTAAGGCCAGAGCCACCTGCTTGCATGCCTTATGTGTCTGCCCTGTTTAACATGTCCAGCATCTCCTGCCAAGTTGCTGGAGGCTCAGCTCTAGCTGAGTCTCCCTGCCAGGGCTTTTGCAGCTGGAAACACAGCCTGAATCAAAGTTGTCTGGATTTCAAGTGTAGTGTATTTTCAGCAATTGCTCAACACTCATGTCTGCTTCTCACTCAAAACTTGGTTGGATTCTTGGTGTCATCTTGAGAATCAGCTAAATGACAAGTGAGTGCTTGAAAGTCGTTCGCTTGACCTGTACCCATGGGAACTGTATGGTCCCTGCTTTGCCAGGCACTTTGGCTCTTGAGCTGGGGTAGAGACTTTTCTGCAAAACTTAATGTATTTACAGTATGCTTTTAAACTGTGAAGGAGCAAGCATACACCTTTACACTTTCAGGAGAGCTGTAAACCAAAATGCAAAGCACTGTCACAGCTGTAAGTGCATAGGCTGGGGTGTGCCATGTCTTCTTCCTCTACCCAGCTCCCAGCAGTTATGGGGTTGCCACCTGGTCTGGCACCTGATTTTTCAGGCAACTTGTCTTACACAAAGAAGGATTTTAAAGCTGTCTCAACATGTTTTCAGTATGTGACCAGGTTACTACTTTATACTTTTGTGGAGGAGGGCAAAAAGAAATAAGGTCTCTGATCTTGAGTGCTCTGTATGTATAGCAGTGAATCAAGGGCAAACATAGATGCACACAAAGGTGAGTTTTTAAAAAGCAAGCCTGAGACAGTTTATTCTAAATGACTAAAGACAGATTCTGGGGGGGTTTTTTTGTTACAAGCAAAGTATTTAATGAACTCTGACAATTTTATTGAATGCAATAGTTGCATGTGACTTCAGGAGTGTCAACTTTGGACTGGGTCAAATCCACATCCCAGCGAAGTGTTTGCTATCTGCAGTGGTAGTCAGCCCTGGATACTTCAGGGGGAGATGTAACCATCCTGCAAGCAAGTTGTCTATAAAGAAAGTTTCCTTCCATGTCTAAATAGCTGTTGATTTAACTCCTAAAAGAACTTCATTTGCTTAATGTTTTTCCTTAACACTGATATTGTTCTGTATATCGAAACAAATGCTGCTATTTTGAATGCTACTATGGTATCTTCCACTGGCATCTTATGGTAGAGCTCTGCAGATTGATAATGGGGAAAGTGTTTTATTGGTTCCGCATCCAGCATTTTTCATTTTCACATGGGCCCCTAGTCTTATTTGGAATGTGAACAATAAATCTGGTTTAGAGTTATTCTCTACGTAGCCGTTTTAAAGATATCACATTTTTATATAGCTTAAATTCTCACAACAAACAACATTTCTTCTTCTTTGGCATATTTTCTTAAATTTGTATTTATTAGATCTCTTGAGTTTTGTTGTTTGGGGTTTTGAAAGAACATTTATTTGAGAATCACATTTTTATGTTTAAAAACTATAATACAGCCAGAACTTTGGAAACTGCACTCAGTTCAGACTTCAACATCCAAAGACAGAAGATAATCCTTTATTTGAGAAGCCCCACACTATGGTAGCTGTTCCATATTGGTCTCACTATTTTTAATTTACTCAGAATGGAAAGTGCCTATGGTTCTAGCTTAGCACCTGCCACTGATGAAATCACTGGTATTATAGTTCGTGATTCAGACCACCAAAACCTTCCACAAAATTGCTCTAAACTGAAAAGGCTAAAAAAGCATGGATATGTCTTTTAAGCACTTCACTATTAAGTAAAAGATGTTTCTATCTTTTTCAGGGACATAAAGAAAAGCTGTATGCTACAGGTGGTAATGACCCACAATCCAGGGTTGTAATGAAGTTATGGGAGTTAAGATGCAGTTGCAAAGAGTTCTGAACTTATATGTACTAGGTGGCTCAGATATAATGCTGGTAACAACCTGTTAAAAGCTCCAGTGTAGATCCAACACTGGGAAGCACTTAAAGCAACAGTGCTCATCAACAGTACTGCTCTGTATCAGCTAACCTGTGGCAGTGTGGTAGTATTTCCTCTGCTTGCTGGGTGTTCATCTATTCAGCAAAATCTGCTTCTGAGGTCTCTGAAAGCCAACAATACTCTCTGGAAGCTGCATTCCTGATAAGTGATATGGGTCATATGGGTTGTGTATTAGTTGTAATTTCCATGTTCCTCATATTTCAGTGTGTGATGTCTATTTACCAGAAGAGCTTAATTAGTATTGTGCTTTCATTAAATTAATCCTTATTTCTGTTTTAGTGAACACTGGATTAGCTAGAAAAGGAAAAAAAAAATCAATCATTTTAGCCACTAGGTGGTATGGATAAGCAACCAAAAAATTGTTTTTTTGTGCAATGAGATACTATGCTAATGGAAATGCTATGAAGTAAGGTGCTATGCTAAGGAATTGTGCAAAGGAAGCTGGTGGCAGCTGCCAAGACTTCCAGGCAATGCTGTCCATCCTTGAGTCTTATCTACAGACCGCAAATTTGTAGGTATGTAGGCAAGGGATGTTCTCGTAACAGCTGCCTGTTGGTTAATAGACATGTTTAGGAGGATGGATGGATCCACATGGCAACATAAGGAAGCAATTCATGTCAAGGCCAAAAAGCATTCCTCAAAAAGAGGTCTTTGGGGCTTAGTGTGGAGACGTGAATAGGGAACCCATGATGAGATTGCTGGTTTGCATTTCACGATGGCAGTCAACAGGATAAAAAAAGGTCAGATGGTGTCTACATTCCCAGAGGCTGACAAAATAAACTAACATCCTAATGTACCCAAATTAGGGAGATTGAAAGTGGCTTACAGAGGGGAGAGAAATACTCAGATTTCTCCACAAGGAGCAGAAGGTGGAGAGCCCTGGGTTCTTGAAAGGCCTGACCCAAATAATGCCTGAGATCTGTGAATATGGAGGGAGACATGCTCAGAGGTAGCCTTGTGTTAACTATAACTGTACATTTCTCTTGCTATCCAAAGCACTGAGCAGTTGGAAGCTTGAAAGTCAGTTTTGTAGGGTGCTGGCTGTGTGTCCTGTGCTGGTTTTGTCTGGGATAGAGCTAATTTTCTTTATAGTAGCTAGTATGGGGCTATGTTTTGGATTTGTGCTAAAAACAGTGTTGATAATACGGAGATGTTTTAGTTGTTGCTAAGTAGTGCTTACACTAGTCAAGGACTTTTTCAGCTTCCCATGCTTTGCCAGGTGCACGAGAAGCTGGGAGGGGACACAGCTGGGACAGCTGACCCCAACTGACCAAAGGGATATTCCATACCATATGACATCATGCTCAGCATATAAAGCTGAGGGAAGAAGGGGGCGGGGGGACGTTTGGAGTGATGGCGTTTAGTCTTCCCAAGGAACCATTACGTGTGATGGAGCCCTGCTTTCCTNCCAGGAGGCTGAGGAGCAAGCTGAAGCAGTCACAAAGCTGACTTCTGGGAAAGACCTTCTTATCCCACTGAGCTTGTGGCAGCATCCACAAGTCATGGGAAAAGGGACTTTGCTTTCAAAAGAAGCACTAAAAAGAACATTCCTCTAGAAGGGTCTTGGAAAAGACCCTGGTGCCCAGGTTTTCCTTAATCTCCAAAAACTTGAAACCCAACTGTTTATGCCACGTTAACATCCAGAGCAGAGCTATTTCAGGCTGGTGCTAACCACTCCAGGACAGGTCTCTACAGAGGCTATTCTGTAAAAATCACTTCTGACACCTTACATCTTTCACTGAAAAGAATTGCAGCGAGTCCAGCCAGCCCTGTCCAGGGCACAGCACACATAACAGACTGGTAGAACAAATGCATAGCTCTTTCAGACTCCTTTATTTATGTAATGAGTTAATATTTCTGGTTGGTAGCACATGTGAGATGCAGCTAATAGTTAATCTGCTGAGGGGATTGCAGGTGCAATAATAATCATACCCCTGCTATAGTGCTATCTGGAGACAAAATGCCTAACTGTGCTTGGAGCACTTTCCATTGAAATAACAGCACTGTAAGGGGAGTCTTGATTACAGCCTTCCATGAAAAATTAAATCTACAGATAATGTGCTGTTTGTAACTTGCCAACTACATTGCTCATGAGCAGTGCAGGAGAATCAATTCCCTAGTTAGTACAAATTAGTATACATCTTTTTCTGAATGCTGAGGAATATTAGGTTATGTGAGTTTTTGTGCACAAGGTCTTTTGATTGTGGAAGTGATTTGTATGTCTTGTCAGAAAACACTTTTCAGTTGCTAAGACACATTTTGCAATGTATAAGGTTCCAAACACGTGGAAGGAATTGAGTTGCTAACATACCTGAAGTCAGGTTGATAATATTTTGCTGTTGCACTTGGAAAGTTAGTGCACTTCCACAAAGGAATCTGCATTTGTAATCTAAAGGATGGGCAGTCAGATTTTTTGAAGTGCTTCTAAACTCATTCTGTATATTCCTTTAATGTCATTCACATTGCTGTTGAGCTGAGGTCAAAAGATCATATTATAACATCTTTTAGTGACTTGAATAGCAATTCAGTCCTGCTTAATGTATCTGTTATAAAATGTTAGAATGGAGTGAGTGTAATTGGCATTTAAAAATATCAATGCTTATCATGCTGTCTTGAAAATGAGACTGCAACTTTGTCCAAATCTGGGAGCTATTATGTACTTAATAGAAAGGAATTTTAAAATTGGCCCAAACCTGTTCTTCCTGAAGCAAATGGTAAAACTCCAGTTTAGTCAAATAGAAGGAGGATTAGATAAATGCTGATTGCTTGTAAAGTCCCATCTGTTAACGTTCAACTTCAGTAGAAATTTTCCATACATTCTACTTGCAAGAGTAGATGATCATGTTAACTAATTAGAAGTACTGTTAAAATATTTACTATCTGAACTTTCAAACACGTGAAAAGATTAATGAAATTCTACTGATTTTTTTCAGAGTTGCTTTTGTAGAGAAAAAAAAATCTCTACTTTGCTAACTGAAAAATAAAGCCACTAAGACAATGTTTACCAAAACCTCAATACCTGTCCCTGAAAAATTCTGAGTAGCTATAAAGAACCTCCTTTCATGCCTGAATATCTGAATACTTGTGGAAGGAACCTTGAGGAGTTAAATATTGAGGGGTGCTGTGTTTTTACGCTAAATCTTCAGTAAGTGCAAACCAGCTCCTGTATTTAGGGTTAGAAGCCCTCGTGTTTGATATAAATCTTTCATGTCCTTACCCTTGTCTATGCTCTGAGTAAGAAATAAGCTCTCAGTCCCAGGCTGTGGTTTGTGCTCTGGAGTTGGTGCTTATGAGCTGGTCTCACAAGTCCTGACTCCAGAAGGGGCTCTTCAGTCTCTCTGCATATCTCACCCTAAGCAGCTGAGCAAGTGCCTGCAGGATTGCCAACTGGACCCTCAGTCTCCAAGCTGCTGGGCTGCAGGCAGTATTTAAAAAACAAAACAAAACAAAAAAAACCAACCCAAAAACAAACAAAAAAACCCCAACAAAAAACCGAAAACCATAAAACCCAACAACTTGAAGGGTCTGGTGAATTTGAAACTCTTCTACAATGTGTAATATTGAAATATCATTTGTTTTCCCAACCTAATGCATATGGTATTCGAAATTGATTGTGAGTGACATTCTCACTGAGTGGCAAAAGCACTGAAAGCAGCCAGATGGTTAGCAGAAATATACAGTATATTAACAGACCATGACAACTTAGTCCCATAGTCCCATTCTCATTGGCAACTGAAACAACTTTTTTCAAATTGAACATCTAAGCTCATTGGAAAAATGCAGTTTCTTTAGAAGTAATAGCACAATTATTGTTCTTAGCTGTCTTTTCCCTTCCACCTCTCCTGAGTACTACTACTTCTAATAGAATAAGTGGCAAAATACATAGCAATTTAAGTTACTAAATTATATCACAATATATTAGTCTAAAGTTCCTTCTTTCCATTTGAGAGACCTGGCTTGTGTCCGCACACTAAACCATACTTTTTTAAATCTCAAAGTGAAATCATATGTACCAGGAAATTATTTTAATTAAGTGAGGCTAGAAGGCACAATAATTGTCATTTAATCTAACATCCATTTTTTTCTATGGGCTAAGTAACCCACACTCTCCCTAGGATGAGACATGCTGGCCATTAGTATAATAAAAAAGCTCTTTTTGCAAAATGCCTAATCTGATTCACTAAAAGCTATTCTCTGGGTGGACATAACTTCTGCATGTCTGAGTGGCCCTATCATGCTATAAAGCAGGTGAATATCTGGCCCAAGGTGTCAGAAGACACTTACCAATTCACAGGCTCTGGATCTGGCTTACAGCTTTAAACATTCTGATGACACACTGGGAGGTAGAAAAGATAGCATGCATGTTAGCTGGAGAGCTCACTGCCATGTCTAATCAATGAGATTTTTGCTAAATAACTCAGTAAATCATTAACCTGCTGCAGTTAAAAAAACCTCAATAGTAAGATGAGTCCTATTGTGAGATGGTGCTTCGAAGAAATAATTTGGAGTGGGTCATTGCAGAAACTTAAATTGATGCCTTTCAACTTTGCAATGAAACCAAAAAGAAATGAAGAATTAGAAAAAAACCCTAGGATCTTTAAATAATTCAGTCACCTCAGACACCTGCTATGAGTCTTATAAAAAGAAAGACTGAGTAATGAGTGAACTGTTGTGGGAATCTTGGTATTTTATTGATGGAAATAGGCAAATTCCACAGGAGATGGTGTTATTGATTAAGTGGAGACTAAGCTTCAGGGAATCGGGTTTCAGTTCCAGTATCTGCTGCAGACTCCATGTAATGCTGCCATCACTTCCCTATCATGCTAGGTTTTATTGTGGTTGCATCTACAAGCCCTGACTGAAATCAGAGCCCCATCATGCTACACACAACACAAATATCCTGGAACAAAGAGCCTCTTCCTCCAAGATATTCCTGTGCAATTAAGCAACAAAAGGGATAAAAAGAAGATAGGGTTGCACAAAGCTGCACAGCAGCAGTATTGAATACTGAAGCAGCAGTCTGCTGGTACCCAACCCAAGGCTGTTCTACTAGATCATAGTAAAACCAAGATTTGACCCATGTTTGCTCAGACAAATAGACCACATATCTTTGTTTGCTACTACAGTGAAATCTTAGTTACAGGGGAATCATATGAGCAGTAAATGGTCTCTTGATGTTCCTTCTAAACTGAATTTTCCTGTGATCATAGGATAAAGTTTATCTTAGTTTATTTACTGCAGGCCTTTAGGGAAAAAAATAAAATAGAACACATTTGCTACATTTTCTGTAGCAGGCAGCACTGAAGGATAATATCTTTAAAATGGCTTGGCTGTGGAATGGCTGTTAAGCTCTTGCTTGACATACCTAACACAGAGTCAAACTTCAGTCACATCTGCATATACCATTAATTGGACTGATGTGCAAATATTTGTCCTATACTGTTTGTTATTTGGAAGTGTCTTGGATGCCTATCAGGATGCTACAAATCAGCCTCCAGGAGAATTTTTTTGAATGCTTGGGTGCCAAACTCCCTTCAAGCATTTCAGTTTGTGGTGAAACTCTACCCAATAGCTCCTATTATGCTAAAATCAGCCAGCAGGACTTACCCTCCCTTGTACTGTTCCATACAGGCAGTGGAAAAAAGATCTAGCACTTGAATATGGCCAGTAATGCTTACAGATTGGGACCAGAGTGCTGATGTGCTAAGGGTGTAGCAATCCAAAAGACAGATTCATTGCAGATCTGACTTATCCATCAATCTTTATTCAGCAAAGTATTTAAGCCTTGCTGAACTCTTAAGTACACGCAGATGACTTCATGCTACTCCAAAAAATGAACCTAATTATGGTTTCTGCTGCAATCCGTTAGAGATCAACTTTAGGGAACCCCTCCCATTTGTCCAAATTTAATATCCAAACACTAGATATAGGGGAAAATATTGCAAAAGGTTTGGTTTGCTCATACTGGATTAGACTGAGTGCTATGTGATAAAAATGTGGTGTGATACATAATGAACTTGCATCCCATACTGCACGTGAATGTATTGCCTAAATGAATACGGTGAATTCATAATGTGGTGCAATAGCTGCTGAACAGCAGATGAATCTGTTGTTTATGTTCATCTCACACTGGAGCCATGACACATTGGAATTTAGACAGAGAAGAGCAATGGCTACCTGCCAAAATTAACTATCTTTGAGCATGTAAAGGAAACAGATTCCCTGTCATGCAGCAGAAGTTATGGCACTACAGAATGATGTGATTATGAAGACTGACCTGCCAGAGAAGGAGCCTAGTTTTGGGGTAAGGGCTTGCTGTGGGACTTGCCCTGTCAATGGACTCCCATCATTCAGGCTAGTGTTTGCTGAAGGAACCTGAGGCAGTCAGACTCCAAAACATCCAAAACATAAATTGAAGAAGGGTTTTATTTGTGGTATGTGATACCTTTAGCAAAATAATGATGTAAGGTTTTGTCCCAGGAGAAGTGAAGCAATCATTTCAGCTGAAATCCAGCCTTCTACCTTGCAGAGAGATGACTGTAGCATGCCTGCTGCCAGAGTCAGGTTATTTTTATTTAGGCAGGTTGGAATCTTCCCCTCTAGTGAGGATCCCCTCTCTAAGTGGCACTCAAGTTGGCTATGTGATGGAGATGAGCTGTCAGTCAACTCAAGGATAGGATACTTAAGGACTTAATAAAAAGAAATATTTTTAGGAAGATTTAGGTCATGGGACCTTGTTGAGCCTAGCAAGGATCCTCAGTGCAGACATCTTGACTTCAGAACATGTTCATAGATCCTCTGGTCTGCACCTCAGGGTATCACAAGATTTTAAAACAATATGTAGTCCTCCCATACTGGGAACAGTAATCCCTGGCTAACTAACTAAAACATTTCCTCAGAAAGAGATGCAGGTTTGATCTGAACTTATCTAATGATACGAGTCCACCCCTGCCCCAATATTTTATAGCAATAGTTAAGCTCCTTCACTGTTAAAAGCTGTACCCTCTTCCATGTGAATCTATTCCCCTTCTGCTCTCAGCTGCTGCTTTTTAACATCTTTATCCATTTCTTAAATGGACCTTCGATATCCAGAGCTTTATCCACATTAAGCTATTCCATTCTTAAGTCACCTTTTGATCTTTGTTTTGGTAATTTAAGCAAAGTGCACTAATTAAACCTCTTGATGCAAGGGGGTTTTTTCCTCCTTAAACTACAAAATTCTGCTTCCTCTCCAGCTTTCCAGTATCTTTTCAGAAATGCAAAAATGGCTGTATACAGTATTTTAGTGGTAGTGTCAGACATGTCCTAGCAAACACTGATCTCGAATTGCAAGATGCAGAGCTATGCAACAGCTTTATGGCAAATAGTTTAAGACGTAGCACATGTAGAACACATTTCACGAATCCTTTAAGGACCCAAAATTGGATCTTTCTACTGGTGGCAGCTCCTAAGTGCTCCCACATATCATCCCTTAAGTAAAAGTACTTGCTTGGAACAGTACTTAGCCCATATGTAAGCTCACTGGTGGGGTGCTGCTGTTGCGATTGACTTACTTACTACAAGGATAAGCCTTACCATCTCCAGAAATCCCAATGCACAGAAGGCTCTAATTTCTTTGCCAAAGAAAGAGGATAGGAAAAGACAACTTTGCACAGGTTGAGTTTTCCTTTTTTCCCTTTTCCTCAGTGAGGTGAGCTGGGTTGTCATTTTGGCTGGTATTTTATACACTGGAGATGCACCAGCACGACCTCCCAGTGCAGTTGTGCTTATTTCAGTGACAAAGTCCTTTGAGCATTTAGGGTCTCTATTAATGCTGGGCAGTTTTCCCAGTGGCTACCAAAGGATTTAGGAGTGCCAAGCTCACCATTTCTCAGTAGCACTTCTGCTTCTAACTTCCTTCAGTGCTTTTTCAGAGCTCTGCAGCAACACGCTCCCATCATGGCAAAGGAGCAATTGAAAGCAACACAGAATCTACCATCTTGCCTTTGTACAAAACAAGCATAGAAATTAGACATTTTTCAGGACAAGAATCTCAAGTAAAGAAAACTACTGTCGCACTGGGCAAGGTCCCCATTCCTGGAGATGCTGTGGGTTTTGAAAAGCTTCTGATCTATCCAGTCTGTTTTACAAGCCACAGGGGACTGTACGTCATGCTGCAGTTCTGCTTGCTGAGACTGAGGCTCCACCACTCTGCTGCTCCTGTCTGCTTGACAGCATTTCTGGGAGCCAGGTTTGGGTTGTGCATGAGGACCTCAGAATGAGGTCCCCGAGAAGAGTCTTTTCAGGGAGAAACAGTGTCCAGCCCTGCATCCTTGCAGCAGCATTTCTTAGGTAAACAATAAGGTCTATGTGTGGTTTTGCACACATACATCCCTACCTACCCACACATACACAGGCAAACAGAATATTTATCACCATTCAGTTCTTTCTGGCCTTTAAAACAGGCTGTGAACTCCTCCACCAGTCCCAGTGCACTGGGAGCAGCCTGTTTATGCCATTACACCGAGTCAAAGCAACTCCAACAGTCTGAATCCAACCTGTACTGTTTTGCTGCCAGGAGGAAAGGACAAATCCTTAAATAAAACTGCCCCCTTTAGGGACATGATATGTTTTCTTTTCACCTTGTTGATAGGGCAAGAAGCCAGAGCTGTATTGTATGGATCCATGGAGGCAGAATTTGACCTATGAAAAGGAAGTATTCAATTTATTCTTCATCATCGTCTATTAGGTGATCTGTGAACGCTGCCCCTGGGTGTTTCACTCTTGTGCTGGGACAGCACTGTGTCACTTGCATCAGCTGCCTGTGCATATTTCTTCCCTGACTGCAGCCAGGGAATCTCTCCACTGGCTTCCTAGACATGTAATGCAAATCCACCTTCCCCTCATGGCTTGGCTTCTTATCTGCTCATGCATTGCCTACATAGTGCATGGTCATTTCCTCTTGTCCAGCTCATTCTTTGCTACTCCCAGAAGTGTCTTGGTACTTCACTGCTGAATAGACTCAGCAAAATTCCTTGGAAAGAAATGCACAGCTTTTCTTTGGTCATATTATATGCTCTGAAATTCACGCCCAGGTGACATGCAGGAAAGAATGAACTCTGCTATTGAGCGAGAGCATTGATTGAGAGCTTTGGCACTAAATGCTGTAAAGTAATTAGCAGCATGAGGCAAGCAAGCTTGCTCATGCTACCTCCATGCAAGCATACACCTGCAAATCCAGAGTTAACACACAGAGAAACAATGGTACCATGTTGATGCAAGAGAAAATTGCTCCTAATGGCATGCAGGATCTTCTGAAACCAGGCTTACTTGTGGGGGGGAAGACAAATTATGTAAGCAACTCTCAGCTATTTAAGTGCGCAATCTAGCTTGAGAACTCATTAGCAGATCTCGGAGTGCAATTTGCAGGTACTAACACAGCCAACGGTTACCCAAGCAGTCTAGAGAAAACTGACACTGCAGAAGGAAACTTTTATGTTCAGCGATGTTTTTCTATGGATGGCTCAAAGCCAGAAAGTATAGAGCTACCTAATGCAATGTAGAAACCTGCTGGAAGATTTTGGAAAGGCCTTCCAGGTAGGGGGGGAAAGAGGACAACATCCATTTAATCATCAAGCAATTTAATGAATCCATTTATTCATATACGCTCCAAATGATCCAAGATTACATGGAGATTGCAATATATTGCCTACAACTAGTAGAGATGGGATCAATAAGGAGCTGGTGAGGCCAAAGCAACCACATAGCTTCTCAGAGTCCTGGAACATGAATCTACTCTCAAACAAAAGAAATACAGTGTTTCTTTCTGCATGCCCAGTCGTCTACTGAATTCCCAGCTTTGCACCAGCAAAAACAAGTTGGTAGGAGAGTTCTCTGAAGGCTGTAGCACTTATGCACAGGAAAGGCATCCCTTTGCCTGCCTTGACCGGAGTGCTGTGCGCAGGGTGCAGCTTGCAGTTTATGTGCTGCACAAAATCCAGTGGTGCTATTGTATTTTTCATTTTTCTAGGGCAAGAGAAAAACTTCTCTTGATACCTTCCCATCCACTCGTACAGCTAGGAGAAACGTAGGATTTTGTCCCCTCCTGCATGAAGAGCACTGCAACCCAAATGTACCTCATTGGAAAGCATTTAATTATGGGACTATGATCTCTTCTGGAGTGGATATAGCAATCCCTCCCCTTCTGCATAAGCAGTGCATGGAGTAACTAAGAATCACTGGATATCATAGATGGAGAGAAAGCTTGCGTGCCTCTTCCCTCTAGGGAGTAGGACTGTCTGTGAGGAATAACAACTGGGATTAGCTATAGGATTTAAATGTAGTCATGTGCTCTGAACCTAACGACTAGATCACCCTTCCCCTCAAGCAGATGCTTCTCCTATAGTTACAACCAGCCTGGACTTTTTAGTCATGGTACAATTCACTGCCACTGAGCTGATCAAATTATCACAGTCTCTGGTTTACAATATCACTGATTAAGTCACAGAGGAGGAAGCTAATTATAGAGGAGCATGCTATTTACACACAGGGATGCTGTAGCAAGCTCTGCAGGAGGCAGATGGAAGTATTTTGAAAGAAAAAAGGGGAAAAGGCATACAGCAGCAAAACACAATTTTTGTGGGGAATGCTACAGCCTCTCTTCCTTCTCTTGAGGCGTTTCTTCCGTATGGCAGAGACGGTCTGAAGAGCACTCTCGGAGTTTGAGGGTACAACTCCAGGAGGCCACATTAATTTTGTTACTGGGCATGTGATCATTATGCTATGGACTAGAGCAGCTCAAACTTGGCTTTAATGTCAACCTATCAGTCTATTCATCACTGAACAAGCATTACATAATTACACTGAATCACAAGATTAGAATATAAGGGATTGTTTTGGGGGGGGAGTGTTATTTTAATATAGAATGACCTGATTTGTATCAATCTTTCTTTCTATAACATGTTTAAGGGTAAGTGTACTTAGGAGCCAACCACATCATAAAAACAAGGTCTGGAGACAATGGCACAACCATGCTGTGGGTACTTGCTCAGAAAATTCATTGAAGCAAATGGAACCGATAACTATCTTCAGTGCACTTGAAGAGAAACATTTTAAATGCGAAACAATTTAATATTGTACTTACAACTGACATTATTTTCTACAATGATCAAGGGTGCTGTTGCCTTCCAACTTTACAAAGGGAAGTACAAGTTTCTGGAATGTGAATCTGACATTGCCTTAATTTGTCTCTTGTGTGATGGTTTACAAAGGGAGTACAATAAAGTACTGCTGATACAACAGTTTTTACACCCATTTAGTATGTGTGTTAAGGCCAGAGAAAGATACAGAGCTAATTAAGGCTAACCTGCTTTATAAATCCTCCGGTATAAAGCTTTCTGACTTGTCACTGTAAGATTAAAAAAAAAAAAAATCTATTGACCGGGAATCCATGGAAATGCTGCTTTGGCTGTATAGGAAGCCTGCAGTGGAATATAAAGGTATTTTGGTAGGATGGCTGACAAACTGTGTTATAAAAGCTGAGGTTTTCTAAGGGTGCAGCAGGCCAGACCTGGTCCTTGTGAAAGCTGGCAGAGAAGAGTTTAGCTTGCAAACTTAACAGACCAAGGGGGCTGAAGGGACTTTCCTATAGGACATATATGAATCCGTTTAGTCATACCGTTAAGCTCCCAATAGGTCAGCAGAAGTGCAGATAGCACAAGCAGAAGGAGGAATTGGATTACTCCACTTTGGCTGGTTCTTGAAGGGCATTTAGCAGACCATTTTCAGCTTGAGAGGATAAGTTAGCACAGTAGGAAGGGGGGAAGGCCATAATTTCCTCTCTGTGGGAATGACCATTGAGAAATCAGGTGGTAGGAGAGCTATAAGCATTTACTTTGTGAGGGTGAGCTTTGAAACAGGGGTCATCTATTTTGTCTCTGCTTATAGAGAGCCTAAGTAGCAGTCAGCTGGATTCTGAGATTTTTTTTTTTTTTGTCCACAGCCTGGTAGATAATTTTTTTGAAAGAGGAATGGGATTGAGGAGTAGGAGATGTTGAGTGAACTACCTCTGTCTGGGGTATCAGTAATACCACCTCTTCCACATCATCACTAAAAGCCTGAGCTATCAGCAGCCAGTTGCTGCTTGCAGTTCAACACCCCTGTCGGGGATGCTGAAGGTGAGACAGAGAGACAGGCTGCCAGCGTATTTTCATGCAGAGGAAGGAACGAGCTGCTTGAAAAACATATCTGAGATGATAGGAGCTATTTTCCTTCAGCTGGCACAACCTTGGCTTTGTCTGGACCCATGTGCAACATGGAAATGCCTAGTGGCAGCATCCCAGAGCCAGGCTAGTCTCTGGTTCTCAGAGAGGAGAGAAGATCAGCAGCTGGTGTGTAAGCCAGGGAAAGTCCCTCTTTCACAGGAAAAAAAAAAAAAAAAAGAAAAAAGTCATATCTTTGGAAAGACAGGGAGAGGTGATTTGGTACATTGCAGCACAAAGTTTGAGGTGAACAGAGGATGAGCCTAACATGTTTTTCTAGCTAAGGGTAATTATGTGGGAAACTCCTGGCATGGAGGATGCCAACACCCTAATGGATTATTCCAGTGGCTGTGCCAGAGAGGGATCCACTGGTGCTTATTTGTGGCAATACGCAGAGGTTTGCCTCTGTGCGAGTTGTTATTCCTGAAGCAGTTTCTCTTCTGCTAGTGAAGGTCTCACTTGTCTATTAGAGCAGTGCTTGCAAGTTGTGATAATGGCCATATGGGCTGTATAGTCTCTGGGCTGATGTACCCAGTAGTGCTTTTCTCTGAAGTTACCTGTGGGGCACTATGGAAGGGATGAAATGCTCTATTGTATTGCAACTGCCCCACAAAAATGGGTTGTTAAGTGTTGAGGTAAAATCGCTTATTGCTTCCATAAGTATGTTCAGTATGTATGCCCTGGAGGGATGGAAAAACTGTAAGGAAAGGAATATAACTCATCTTTTCTACTTTATAAAAGCAGAATTCCCCTGTAGACAGCTTCTTTAGTTGGCCTGCTTTGGTGTAGAGTGCCATTTCAAAGAGAAATTAGAAATTCAACAGTCTTCCACATGCATGTGCAGCCTTGTGCTGTCTCACACCAGCCTGCCCCTGGGAGAGCATGGATTGCTTACCACCATGTCCGAGTAAGATCAGTCTGCTCTGCCACAGGGGTAAGAAAAACCTGTTGTATCCAGCTGTGGTAAAGTCAGCATTCTAATTAGGTGGTTAAATAGATACCAATTTTCAGCTTGATTCCTTCCGTAGTAAGTTGCAAGACACCTGCAACATAGGTTTGAAAATAAGGCATGTTAGATAATTGTGTAGTCTATTTACTTTCTGAACTGGTCTAAGGAGGATGTTTTAATGCTGTGAACAGGCCTGCTTAAATGTTCATAAGAGTCTCAGTATAAAATCCTAATGAACAATAATCTGTCTCTAATTCCTCTAATGTAGTATCTGGTCTGAATGATAGCACTTGTATTATTTTCTATGAAACACATTTACCTCCTGCAATTCATTTGACTGTAATTCTTTTGCAGTTTATATTTGGCTGGTTTTGTTTTGTACTTAATAGTAACTCTAAGCACAGATAGATACACTTATTAAAAACAAATAAACATGTTTAAATAGTACTCAAATAAGATTCTTCTAGCTGTAGCTATAGCACCTCTAATGTTTAACAAGCCGCAAGAACTGGAAGAATAGAATAATTTACTTGGCCCATAAAAGAGCAGAAGTAGTTACATAAAATGAACATATCAGTCTGCTGTTATTCCTATTCCACACAGTTCCTTGTGGCTTATTTCATTTTAGGCTTCTTTTTTTTTTTTTGAGGAAAATTAATTCAATGATGATACAGTTTCTTCTGGGTCAGAGAGACCGGGTTAGCCAGAAAGAAATGACTTCTCAGAAATAGAAAGATGTTACGCTTCCTGGCTTTCAACCCTGTTACTAGGACAATAGATGGATATAAATTTCAACAAATACAAAATAAGCCCAATTGGAGAGCTACTCTAGAGGGACTCTGAAATGAGACAAAAACAAATGGGTTTATAGAACTGGAAAACAAAATACTACATTACTTATATCACTTTTCCTGAAGGCATAAAAAGATATTAAAAAGTCATTAGCCATGCTAGCTTAGTCACCTGAGAATCTTTGGGAATGACAATTCTACTTTCTTAATGACCATGTGGGTTTGTGGAAGTGGAAAGACAATAGAATTAATTCTTTTGGAGGAGTTCTGTGCAGGGAAGATGGCAAAGTGTTCCTAGCAGCTCTGAGACGAGCTCCTGCTCCAAAAACATATTTAAAGGTCAGGCCCTGTGTCAGATCTAGTCATTGTAGCTGATATTTCAGCCTGTGCTAAGTCTGCAGAGGTAGTGCTGGCAGCTTCTGTGGAAGTCTCGTTATGTGTCTAGCAACCTTTCCAGTTGCCCGATAGTTTTTATGTCTTCTAGTTTTATAAGGCTGTGCAATTGTACCTCTCTAATTTTATGCTCTTTTGAGGAACAGCGTAACTTTTGGGGCAGGGTGAAAACTACTCCTAGCTGGCTGATATTGTCACTTGGCAGTCTGTCTTCCCAGGAGGGGACACTTGCACTGCATTCCAGAAGAAGTGGGCTTTAGGACCAGATGTCCCACTGCCTCAGTGAGTGGTCTAGTGGCATTACTGGCTTAAAACCAGTATACCTCAGTATTGAGCCCCATAACTCAGCTGTTATTGACTTGGCTCCACTGAAGTGCACGAGGCTCTGATCGCTTTCTTTTGTGTCGAACAGTTCTGCTACTTGTCTTGAATGATGTAGGGGAGAAGAGAATTTGTCGTTATATATTTTACATTTTAGCCCAACCCTTTGTCCTGTCTTGGTGTAGGGGAAATCACAAACTCATGTATAAAGTAATTGCATTCTGTGGCTTGTTGACTGGAAGAAAGAGCGATTGTTTTTTATCAGGTTTATTTGCTAGCATGCTTTCCAACTTTTTGAATGAAAGATGGAATCCAAGCCTACATTTAAGGCGTATAAAGCATGACATGTTGAGAGAGGGATGTGTATGTATATGTGAATTTCTCCCAAGGGAGTTCACAGAGGCCCAGACTGGAGCTATCAATACTGCAGGGATGTGTTTCCTGAGCCGGAGTGACCAGATGAGAGGTGATCTCACTACTGGGAGTTAGCACTGCTGGTGCTTTCAGTCCTGGAAATCCTTATGGCAAAGGAATTGCTGAGAGCAACCTCTGCCCTGTTTTGCAAGGCCAGAAGTTTGGTCATTTTCATGTCTCTTGCTCCACCTCTGCACAGCCCCACTGAGCCTACATTTTTGCTTTGGCTCCAGCTGTTGACATGGTACTAGAGTATCTACGATATCACAGACAGCAGGAAATCAAGGTAAAGATAAGGCTAGGGGAATAACCATTAATTCTGAATATAGTGTATCTTGTGCTTAGATCTTATTTGTATTGCTTCTCCTAGTCAGTTTTAAGCCCTTAATAGCCTGTCGTTGCTGATAATTATCACAGTTGAGAAATCATTGCTGAATAATATATTGTTTCTGAAGGAGACTGAGGGGCAACAACCGAGGAGATTTGGTGTTCTGCAAATCATGGCTGTCTGTACATCTTTGCTCTACTGGGAAAATTTCCTGTACTTGTCTCTTGGCTTTTTCTTCCAATCCTCCGGGGCAAGGGTGGGGGGACAGGCCGTTGTGAGGGCACATGCCAGGCCTGGGCACCATGCAGGGCTTTTCCACAGCTGAGGAACATAGCAGGGTACAGACATCTCCGCTGACGTGCAGAGGTTGCTTTCCTTGGCCTAGGGGCTTACCTGCTTCTGGGTTAGCCAAGCGTACAGCAAATAAAACTCTTCCTGGCTACGCCAGCCACACGGGAGCGAGTTTTCGGGGGGCTAATGGACAGGAGCTCCCTCTTAGGAGCTCTCCCTCCTCAGACATCAAGGTACACCCCTAGCAGGTGGTGTCTGGATTCCTCCCAGCCCCAAGCTTCGGCCCTGTCCCTCGTTAGCACGGTGTGGCTCAGCTAGGTACAATGATTCACTCTTCCACCAACATCTGGGCCTCCACAACATCACCCCCTGTGAGGAGGGTCTGCATCAGCAGCAGGCCTGAGGCAAATGCCTCTTTGCAACACAGTAAGTAGGGGCTGGGCTGAATATTTCTTTTCTACTTGCCTTTTTTCCCTTCTCAGTTTGCCTTGCATTTTCTCTTAGTTTTAAAAGTGCTATTGTAAAATGTCACTCATGAGGCTTGACCTGCTGCTTCTTTTTTGCAGGGTGGGAGTGACACTGGGAGCTTCGTGGTGGCTGGAGTGAGACTGAGCTTAAAAGTTTGAGCATTGTGATGTTTGTGAAGGTAAAGTAGAAATAGAGAGCGAAGTTATTGGAGGTCTCTGAGAAACTTGCTGGTCGGTACAGCCGATGCAGGGGAGCTGGCTGCCTGGAGCTCCCATTGTAAAATGAGGGCTGCTTTTTTTCCTCCTGTGGTTTATTAACAGATTTTGGGATGTGTGGAACAACAGGGAGCTGTTTGTTCTTGCTTAAATTTGCCCAGGATCTCACACTTGACTTTAAACATGCTAGCAATACAACTGGTTATGCTTTGTTGGGGGGGGGGGGGNTTGTTTTGCGGGGCGGTGTTTGGGGTTTTTTTTGTGTTTGGGTTTTGTTTTTTTTTTTAGTTAAGCCCTGTCAAAAAGGGTTTGTATAGTTATTAAATAATGGCCATACTTAGGCATTTAGAAGCTCTGGTGTTCCTAGGAGGACTATGGCTCTGGCAGTGCTGGGCTGCCCTGAGAACATACCAAGCTTTCTTGATCTCTCCAAGTTTCCTAGAGTGTGTGAGTTAAGTGCCTGAAATTTGTTGGGACGAAACTGGCCCCCAGGGCCTGATCCATAGTCAGGTGTTATTCCAAGTGAGTGGGATCAGGCTTGTGTTTATTTTGGGGTGATTTCAGGATGTCTGTTGACATGGCACCAAGTGGTACTCAATGCAGCCATGTGTCTCCTGCACGGCTCTGCAAGCTGGCTCTGTCCATATTGTGGTTTGGTGTAGTAGCTGAAGGGAGACAAACGACAAGGGATCACGATAATCAAGTTGCTGGGGATGGGGGGAAATCAATGTCCAAGGCAGAATTCCAGCCAGCAAAGTCAGGCAATATTCAAGAGTTGGAGAATGGACTGGGGAGTAGGGTGGGGGGGAAGTGGTGGGTGTTTTTTTTTTCTTTTTTTTGTGTGGATTTTTTTTGGTTGGGTTTTTTTGTTTGTTTTTATTGTTTTGTTTGGTTTTGTTGGTTTGTTTGGGCTTTTTTTTTTTTAATAGCCTTTAAGTTCTGCATGTAATTCACACGGTGGGTTACAGTCCAAATTGATTTTGATGGCAAGGTTTTATCCAAAAGTTGTATCTGTTGAAAGCAGATGGAAGTTGACTATTAATTATGAGGGCAGTGGGGTGACAAGGTATCATAATTTCAGGTTTGGGTGCATTTACTTGTGAGAAAACTTGATTACATTTGAGTTTTCACTGTTGCATGGAGCTGGGGAAAAGGGAGTCCAGCGTACAGCATCAAATGAGGTAAAAGTGAAATAAATCTATAGAGTAATAGAAAGCTGTTGAGAAATGCAGAGTCTCAGTAATGGGCAATAGCGTAAAGGCCAGCATGGCCTATGGATTCTGAGTAAACTTAAATTTCAAGCAACTTTTTATGCAGTAACCAGCTGAGCTGAAAAGGGCGAGGAGGAGGATACCAGACAATAAGGACTTGTGCCTGTGGGGCAGCTAAGTTCTAAATCAATCGTATGGTGTTCTTGAAATGCCAGTGAATGTTTCCAAGCATTATATTAAAATTTCATGATCAATAATGCTGAAAGCTGCACTACACAGGCTAAAATAACTGCTGACAATTCACCAGTATATGAATTTAATAAAATGTTGTTCACCAGCATTAGCTGCAATGCACTGTCCAGATTATCCTCTTGATTAGAAATTACGTGTCAAAATAGTCCTTCTTTGTTAGGTGAGCATAGATCAAAGACAGTATTGCTTGTTCTCTTGTGTATTTGCTGCCAGAAATAGGTGGCTGCTTACTCAAACTTGGTCTAGCTGCTAAAGAACATAGACTTTTTCCTTTGTATAAACATATTGTGGTCTGCATCAAAGGAATGCCCGAAGGCCCAGCTGAGTTCAGGTCTCCATCATTCCAGTCAGCAACTGTCCCTGCCCTAAAGACTTAAAAGTATAAATTGACAAGAGCCAGCGGGCTGGATAGTGGGAGTGGGTATTTCAAAAGCAGGTAGAATGTGATTACAAAGGCTACTTTAGTCATCCTTGGAAAACCCAAAGAATTCAGTAGTAAACTTGTGTTCCAAACATGGCTTTTTCTGTCCAAGATGCTTCTTAAAATGGGACTTAATCATCCAGAAGTTTCTTTAAAGATTTACCTGAAGAACTGGATTTTTATTTTTCGTTAAAAACAAGCAGGTTTTTTAGACAGATCAACTTGAATATAGGCAGAAGGTTTGTGTGTTATGATACCAAGTGCTAAATTACCTAACTTTTGACTGTTAGGCAGTTAAGGTCCCTGTATGATGCCGTGGCTAACTCTGTGTTTACTGGCTAGCTCAGTGGTTTGCATCTTTTTTTCTTTCCATTTATCCAGCATATGAGGCACATTCAAATCCCTCGTCTGTCAGAGATTCCGAAAGCAACAATTTCCCAGGTGTTGCAACTATTCAGCTGTCTATAGGATATTCTAGGATGTTCTTACTGGCTTTTGTTGAAGCTCTTCCACTTCTTGTGAATCAGCAAGTATTTGGTGGAGTGCAAGTACAGGCAGGACTATCTTTCAGAGTGCCACCTAAGATGGGTGATACCTGGCTTCTTAGCTGTGCTGTATGGACTATTTGTATTTTTTCATATTTCAGGGTTTTTTGGGAAAGGAATCTGGAATGCAGTGACCCCTCTGCTCGAGGAATTGGTTCCAGAAATGCAGGTGTGCTATTTGTTTTAGTTGATAATTAGGTGCATATTTTATGCCATATGAAATAGCACAATTTCAGGAATAAAGAATGAGAGCATTCTGTCACATCATCTTATGCCTAGAGGTATACTATCATTTAATGATGATGCACTCTCCTGAGATATGGGAAAACTGGATTTACATCACTGTTCATTCTTACAAGTTGTTATGCTTAATAAACAAAAAATGAGGGAATAGTTGGGGCGTACCAACATTGCTGTCTTTACAAATGTAACACTCTTGTGTTCTCTGAGGCATTTCATCTTTATTGGCGTGTCAGAGTTTTCGGTAATTCCGCAGCAGCTGGCAACTTCTAGATGGTGTCGCCTGCAGGATGTGAGTATAGGCTTGTCTAATATTGGGGATTACATGATGATGTTTGAGTAATGCAACATAATATTTTATATTTTGTACTAGGAAAATCTTTCATTAACTCCAAGTGACTCTGACCATTAGAACCTTTAATGCACTTCCCTAATTAGTCTCCTGAAGCCCCTACTTTGACCAGTTGTTCACAGCTTCAGTGAATTGATTCTTTTTCCCTTATAATGGCAGGGGCTGTTGTCCAAAACAGTTCTTTTTAATGTAGTTTGTGTGTCTTGAAATACTCTGGTGTTTCTTATATGGCTGGATATCTGCCCAGGATTTGCTTGGGAGTATGAAACATAAAAAAAATAAAATCTTGTTTTATTGCATTGTCAGGAATATGGTAAACCAAAACAATATAACATATTGTAGGATTACACTAACTCACAGTAATGGCCTTGAAGCCTTCTGTGGGAGACTAGTTATTACAAATTAGCAAGCAAATGTGCATTCACAAATAAGCAGTACCTTGCTCATTTATTTGGACAATTGTTCTTTAAATAATTTATGACAACACTTCATAGTGATCAACTAGTACAGATACTGTAGTAGTATGTATTGCAAGTGTAAAGAGGGAATGGTAGCGCACAACTTCCTTACAGAAATTTGCTACTAAGTCTTTGTTTGAGAAACAGGCTGGGTCTAGTGGGAATAATAATGTTTGTGGAATATGCAGGATGTACATGAATAGCAGTCAGTACACCCTGGAGATCCTGACGAACCCGGAGAGAAAACTGAGGAAGACAGGATGTCCTGCTCCATATGGGGTCCTGGTTCTACCATGCCACTGTTTCAGGGGTTTGGCTTGGTTAATTCTGCTTTCTGTTATTGCAAGCACTGTCAAGGCAACTGTTTGGATTAATATTTAAAGTTATGTTTAGCTACTGCTGCTAGGTGTGAAAGATGTGCACAGATGCCGTCAAAGCTCTTTTTTTTTTTTTTTTTTTAATATAACACTGTTTTGAAAACTGTCAAGGAGAGGCAGGATGGTGTAGTGCTAGAGCGCTAGCTTGGAAGACAGGTGATGATTTCCTGTTCTACTGTTGAGTTCTGTGAGACAGGGCAGGTGCCAATATTTTTGTGTGCCACAGTTCACTCAGTATTGTCTTATCTCACCTGATAGGCTGGGAATAATTACAGCAGGATACTGTGTGGATGGATACACTGCATATATTTTAGAATAAGTCCAAAACTTGCTGCTAGGGGAGTTTGGTTCTGAAGCTATTAGCAGCTTTGATATCACAAAGGCAGATTCCATCACCTATGGGAGTTTTTGTCCAAAAAACTGGTATTTCATTTCGGAGATCATCTGATTTCACCAAGAGTGGAAAGCAGTCTTGGAAAATTGCTATGCCCAAACAAATGGACTGCTACTGCAGTCAGACTGTACTTTTTACAGAACAGACAGTGTGAGAAAGATATTTTAAAAGACAAGCACCTTCCCCCGCCCCCCTTCCTCCCCAAGTCACCAGTACAACTGGTTCGCAGTTTGGGTTTCCAAAGCAACAGCCATTCTAATGATTCAACACCATTTTTGTCTCTTCTTGTTTAATGGTGTGGAAGAAAAGTGCCACTGAGAACTTTTTCCAGAATTGTTTTTGGTTAAATTTAGATTTTGTTTTAATATCATCTTCTGATCTCAAGTTTCCACTTTAATAAAAAAAGATTTTGAGCCTTGCTTTGACACTCTGGTAGGCCACAGGAGGTATCTATCCCTTGGAGAATCTCCTGCTGGATCAAAGCGTCTCAACATGGCAAGGCAGAGCAGTACACCATATGGTTAATGCAGAGGAGTGACACCCGGGGAAACCGCTGCAGGAGACAGGGTTACATGTTAACATATCCTAACTGTAACTTGCTCATATACAACAGCACATATTTGACTATAAATGCAAAAGACTTTAAAGATTCTCTGGAGAATTTGGCTGTCCTCTAGGTAGAGCTGTGATTGGGTGGTTGTGGCACAAAATGTGCTCTACAGCTCCAGTTTGAATCCTTCTGGTAAGAAAGGCAGGTGAGAAATTGGGAAATGCCAGGCTATCACAGCTACCTCCAGCCAAATGAGTTAAACGTGGCTTATTTTATTCCCTGCTACCCCCGCCCACACCACCCCTGCAGAAAACAAACTCCGAGTACATTTTCCTTTCTTTTTGATTAACTGCTTATTCATTTGAAATTGCAGTTTCAGTTGACTACTAGAACCTCTCCTGTACTAAGTGAATTTGATGTAAATTAGGTTTGGTCAAGTTGTTTGGGTTTTTTTGCTTGTTTATTGTGGTTTGGGGTTTTTTTTCTTTGGGTGGGTTGGTTGGCTGTTTTTTAAACAATAGAATCTCTGAACAGTGAACTAGCTTGAAGTTTTCTGGCTCAGTTTACAAGGGGGCAGCAGTGCCTTGAGGCATCTTTGCTTGACCAGAACACAGAGCACAACTCCTACAATTGAAAATGAAAGCGATTTCATACAAGCCCAGCTGCAAATTTGCCAGGTGTGACATAAGAAATGTTAGCTCCTTCTGTTATCTGCTGATCCAACTGGAAAGCTCCACAACTCTCCTGTTGTCCCTTTGGAACTTCGTGTTGTCTCCAATATTTGCAAATTCACAGCTGGACTAATACATGCTTGAGTTTGGGCCATCATTTGTTTGGATTGAATATCTTTTTTTTTCCCCCCCAGGATGCTCCCCTAGGGGTAAGCTAAAGAAGCCATGACATTTTGGTTCTTTTTAGGAGCAAAGCTCATCTTAAGCCCCGACCCACCCCCTTTCCTTTATGCCAAGCCCTCCTTTGTACCACTTCTGTTATTTAATTTATCCTAAACTGAAGACTGATTCTGAATTATAGCTGTCAGGAGGGTCTTGGTCTCAAACCAACTTTCACTCTCCCATGCTTATTAGTGGTTCACATGATTCTTTGGGTATTGATTGCCCTGTGAGAATCTTTGTGTGGCAGGTAGCAAAGCAATCCTAGTCTTAAACAGTGCATATTCATCTGCGATAAACTGGGCAAAATAAAGCTCACTTTTCTGTTAGCCAGTACGGTGGCTGTTACTGCAGAGTCAACACTTGCTCAAGGTTACTGTGCATTGGATAATGGAGATTTTTGCTCTTTTTTTCTTTTCTTTTTTCTTCCCAGTATGCTAAGAACAGGGAAATATCCATGGTAACTGTATGTTATGTCATGGCAAATGTTGAATTTCTGTCAGTGTGTGAAACAGTGGCAGCTGCATGGTACCATTTCTAAGCATTTTCGGTGTATGTGTGTTGGGCAGGATAAGAAGGTTACCTCGTACATTACCAACTTTAAAGCATCGGAGATTCAGTATCCTGTGTTTGTACTTCTCTTCATGCCTTGCTTTAATCTATAGCAGTGAGGTGCTGGGAAAATACGCCTTGCCAGCAAACTCTCCAAGCTTGTGAATCTTTAGAGAGTGTAATTAATGTCCTTTGAGACACTTCCAAGTGAGGAGAGAAAGAGAGGAGTGTAAATTTACTCTTCTTATTATCTCTGGGCTCAAAAGCTCCATGTCCTACTGGTTTTACTCAGAATCAAATGTCACTTCAAAACCCCCTAGAATTATTGACAACTTCCAGGTTTCTGAACAGGATTGTGGCAAGTTCTCAAGCTTCTTTCTGTGAAATTAACTGCTAACAAATCTTAGGGCACGTTAATGGCTTGCTTGAGAACTTGGACAGTGGTGAAGAGACCATTAATTGAGGAACAGCCATATCCAGTCAGAGCAAAGGTCCGTCTTAAGCAGCAGCCCATGCACTGTGTGGTATAGAGTATCATAGAATAGTTTGGGTTGGAAGGGACCTTTAAAGGTCACCTAGTCCAACCCCATTGCAATGAGCAGGGACATCTTCAACTACATCAGGTTGCTCAGAGCCCCGTCCAGCCTAACCTTGAATGTTTCCAGGGATGGGGCATCTACCACCTCTCTGGGCAACCTGTTTAGTGTTTCACCACCTTCATTGTAAAAAAAGTCTTCCTTATATCTAGTCTGAATCTACCCTCTTTGAGTTTAAAACCATTACCCCTTGTCCTATCCCAACAGGCCCTGATAAAAAGTCTGTCCCCATCTTTCTTATAAGCCCCCTTTAAGTACTGAAAGGCCACAATGAGGTGTCCCTGGAGCCTTCTCTTCTCCAGGCTGAACAGCCCCATCTCTCTCAGCCTTTCTTCATAGGAGAGGTATTCCATCCCTCTGATCATTTTTGTGGCCCTCCTCTGGACCCACTCCAACAGGTCCATGTCTTTCCTGTGCTGAGCCCTCCAGAGCTGGATGCAGTACTGCAGGTGGGGTCTCACCAGAGCAGAGTAGAGGGGCAGAATCACCTCCCTCGACCTGCTGGCCACGCTTCTTGTGATGCAGCCCAGGATACGGTTGGCTTTCTGGACTGCGAGCGCGCATTGTTGGCTCCTGTCCGGCTTTTCATCCACCAGTACCCCAAGTCCTTCTCTGCAGGGCTGCTCTCAATCGCTTCATCCCCCAGCCTGTATTGATACTGGGGGTTGCCCCGACCCAGGTGCAGGACCTTGCACTTGGCCTTGTTGAACCTCACGAGGTTCACATGGGCCCACTTCTTGAGCTTGTCCAGGTCCCTCTGGGTGGCATCCTGTCCCTCGGGCATGTCAACAGCATCGCTCAGCTTGATGTTGTCTGCAAGAGTACAAAGAGTACAAAAGAGTACAAAGAGAGAGTGTTGTGATAACTTGTAAGACGCTTTGCAAATGTTAACTGTTGATATCAGGTTGTGAAGATGTAAGCAGCTGGTCAGCCCAAATATGCTTTTGACTTGCATGGGGTCAAACACTTATTTCTTTGGCTGTCTGGTCCAACCCAGCATTTCAGCTGAAACGGTTCTTGCGCTGTGAAGAAATAATTGCATCCAAATTTGTTTGTCTGTTGGGACATAGTCAGTTGGGTTCTAATCTAATTTGGGGATCAAAAATCTCATGCTCTGCCAACCAAGTTATACAGGTTAGCCAGGGCTACCTCTGGAAACAGCACTATACAAATGCAAAGATGAGCTCTGAAGCCAGAGCCCAGGCTTGTGAGGAGTGCTCCTCAAGTAACTGCCTAATTCACGGCTGAAGACTTTCTGGTTCTCTTTATAATGGACACCTCCACAGGGTGGTTCAGCCTCCTGGAGTCTGAAAGAGTTTGCCTTGCTTTCCGTGGCTGTGTTAGGTGGTCCTAGGCTGACTTGAATCTTAGCTTGGGCACTTAGCCGGTATGTTGTTAGGTAGTCTGTACAGGAGACTTTATAGCAGTGGCTGGCTGGGAGCTGAGCTCTTCCAAAACTTTTGTATTCGGAGTCCCTCAAAACTCTCTGGGAGATGAGAAACTGAGACACCATGTTTGAGAAGGGTGATTCAGTTCCTGCCCACTGCCTGGCACAGTTCTTTGTGTGTCTGCCTTCTCCAACAGATTTCTTGCAGGCAGTGCAGAGAAATTCAAAGATCTGAGTGTTTTGCTTTGCCTTGAAGGGGAGTAACTGCAATTTCTGCTGATTTTTAAGTCTGAAGGGAGAAAATAATGCTTTCTGTGGGAGGATGTAATAATAGGACAGAATAAAACTATGCTATGACAATTCATTGGCTTTTCAACTTGAAATCTTATTTAAAATAAATACTTTTTAAAATTCGTGATGGAAATTCTTAGGTTTATCACTGAGGCCCTGTTATAGGGCTGCCTCATTTATATCCTTCTACCTGCTAAGGTTTGGTAGCCAAAAGTCACTAACATATCTTGCAAGCTAAAGACAGATCTTCTATGAAAATACAAGTATGGATCTGTAAATTCTCGTTCTTTGGTCCTGGTGGTCTTTTTCTCTGGGATGTGCATGTGGGAAATACAATGCCAGTTGATGCTTCCACTAAAGGTATTTTTTTCTTCCTGGTGATTCAAGTAGTATTAGCAGTAGTAGTTGCTGAACTTCTGCTGTTCTCTGTTGCCACTGAAAACACTAAATGTTTTGGGATATGAGGAAATGTGATAGGCTCTTCTATGCCAGGGTAATACTGACTAATGTGGTACAATGTTCAGAGCCAGGTACCTGGCTCTTCTGATGCTTTCAAGGACGTTGTACATATCCTTTTTAACATTCAGTGTGCCTGGTTTTGTTCCCATTTGTTTGACTGTGGGTTCTGCAAATTTAGCTAGGACCAGAAATCCTCCAAGTTCAATAATAACTACACACATTTCATTACCCATGTTCACACTTTTTCCCAGCCCAGCATTTAAAACCTAGGTAAGCAATGAATTTAATTATATTGTAAAATATTGGAATTATTTCCAGACATAATATTGAGACTCTAGGGATAGTCACTTTTTGATTCTTGAAATATGCCTATTTAGGTCATAATTTCAGCTACAATGTTACTTGCTTTTTGTCACAGATTTCAGGGAAGACTCAGCTTCTTTGTTTAGAGGAGTATTGTACTGTACACTGTGTTTGCTAGATGATGACCCAAACCACATGGGTTCAGAAATTCTTTTTCTGTGTTTTTGGTGATGTTAGTGGATTTACATCTTAGTGTGAATGTAGTGTTTACTTGCTTGTCCGAACAATGCATTCATATTTTAGTTTTCAAAGAACAATAGCCTGTAACCTGTTAATACTTTGGTTAGAGGGAAATGAGGAGATCAGGGCATTCACAAGAGTACTTGGCTTGCTGAAATAGCATAGGTATTACAAACAAACTCTGGACTGAGCTACTGCCACAGAGAACTGCAGGGGCAGATCTGGGTGCCAAATGATTGGATTTTCAGGACTCTTTGTGTACGTATGAGGAGACAGTTCTTTGGAATTTCACAGCCACAGATGAGTTGCTCAAGGTAGGTAATGGTGTGCATCACTGAGGACTTCTGTCCCTACCATTGCCCAGTATCCAGGATGCGACTTACGTGTGCACTCAACTTGCAAGTACAGAGCAAGCAGGTAAGACTGATGATCACCTGTTAACTTCAATGCAACTGAATATGAGAAGGATGAATGTGGCATTTGATGCTTTTTGTAATAAGAATGCTCTATTGCTTGTGACGCACTGTTACTCAAGATGCTGTAAAAGCTGCAACTTTCAAAACAGCCAAATAAGTTATGACTTGATTTATTTCTTTGATTTCTGTGAGAATTAGGGATGTGTTTGTTAATAACCACTGATATGGTTAGGCACACGGTGCTCACAAATGTGTCCAAGCCCATGCTCTTGCAGCCTTTAGTGGGGGTCAGTAGAGTGTTTTCAAAGTTTGTGTGCCTATGATGGGCAGGTATGACTTCAGAACTGCTGCTTTCAGCTGAGCGGCAGTGCTTGGCTCTGGCAGTGCTTGGCTCTGGCAGTGCTCCTGGGCTGCTTCAGCTGCATTGTAAAGCATTTTGAACCATGGCTCAACCTGTTGGTAATGATGGCCAGGTTATCTGCCTGCACTGATTATTTAGACCTTGCTACGATGAATGAATTTGGCTGATCTCTGCCTTTGTGCATAATTTTGTTTGTAATTACAAGTGCTGTTTTCTTAGGCTGTTTGCAGCTTTCATTTCATTCTGATTACACTAAAAGTAAGTTCATGGCTTTTGCAGATTTGGTTTACTCTTTTCCAGCAGTTTTTTCCAGGTTGTTAATCCAAATGTTAAATGAGGTTGTAGCAGGGAACCTTGATGTAGTCTGAGAGCCTCTTGTAGCATCAGTATAACTGATAGCACTAATGGAAGCTAAAACTAGAAGACTGTCCAGCAGAGAAGACAACCAGATAAACATTTGCAGATCATCTTGTCAGTAATACTGCCAGTGATAGTATGTTTTGCAAAAGCCAGGTCTGTTTTGCCCTCAGAGTGTTTTGATCGCCTTAGCTCTAATCTCTTTTGTTCACCACCATCACTCCAGAGGAGTATGTAGGAACCTGTGGAGAGCTTGGGGTGTAAAATGCCCAAGCCATGTGGGTTTTTTTTTGTTGGGACCAGGACTGCGTTCCAGGTGTCTGCAAAGGAACAAGTGATAGGAGGAAGAGTAAAAGTATTGAGAGGAAGGGAGAACTGCTGGCTGCTACTCGCT
The DNA here is from genome assembly GCA_013389945.1 of Fregata magnificens. NCBI lineage: Eukaryota > Metazoa > Chordata > Aves > Suliformes > Fregatidae > Fregata > Fregata magnificens. The sequence continues at coordinate 53,904 of WAAD01023109.1, forward strand.
ACTCATCCTGGGGAATAAAAGCACTACTTTGAACTGCTGTAAGAAGAAGACTGAGTGCGAGCTTCTTGCATCTCTTGATGGTTAAGTAAATTATGTGCGTGTGTGTAGATGGGTTATTTAGAATTATATGGTGAATTTAATTTAAATTGATCTTCAAAGGGATATCAACAGACTTTCATTTGTCAGGGGAAATCACCTTTTGTTGTTTTTAAATGAGAATGGTAATTAGAAGGAAGTTTGGGTGAAAATTGCTTCTTGGGCTAACTTGTTACTTCACTGTTCACTACATTACCAAAGGGAAATAGCCATATCCCAGTCTAATCTGAACTGATCAACAAGTGCTCAAAAACACATATGGCTTGTTAGTAAAGTCTATAAATAAAGGGAGGAAGGGAAATCCCTAGGACTTGCATGTAGTAGGACCTGTAAAAAGGGTCAGCTTTCTCCCTTGCTGTCCATTCCTTCCAAGGTCCGCATGGTCTAGTCCTAACTCAGAAATGCTGCTGTCATTGTAAGTGTTGTTTGCCCATGAAGTAGAAGGGCAAATTGAGAGCTATAATCTGAACAAGCTAAGAAAACTAGTGCTGAGTTCTATCAAGTCGAGAAGCAGATACTCTTCTCCAAAGTAAAATGCAGATTCATTGTGATCAAATAGCAAGGTCACTATTCCCTTAAGTGGATGTTCATAACTAGCAATGTGGAAGGGTAAGGGCCAGAGTTTAGCCTAAAACCCATAAAAGAATTGGAATTTGTCAAATATTTAGCACTTAAATTTTGAAAGCAGCTGGACACTTAAAGATAGGAGCATCTAATGTCCTTGCAACCAAGATCTTCATCTTTCTTTTTATGCATTCATAGAGAGTGTTGACTCTCCTCCTAGCAGCCTTTTTAAGAAAGCCGCAAATGAATGTACCCCATTTTAGATGTACATATAATACTTGGGTTCTGAAGTTTTGAGATGGCCCAAGGTGGTCTCTGTTGGTAGGGCTTTGTGCGATAATGAACCGATGCCTTGGGCTTTATTTGATATTTGTGTTCTCAAACATCCCTTGTCTGTTTCCACATACATTTATCTTAAGGAGAAAATGGGGTTTCAGTCTTTTGGGGTTTTTTAAGTATAGTTATTCATGGGAGGGGAGAGGAAGGTAAGGGGACGGAATTATCATGGGCATCTTAACAGACAACTGTGTTGCAAAGTAGCTTTATCTTTCATACACAGTTCCTCAGTCCTGTCAGCAGTGACAGTCTGAATAATACACAGAGGAAAAAGTGTTTGGGTAGGTGTGGATTTCTACCAGGATGCAGTTTTTAAAACATTAGTGATATTCTTAAGGTGTGCATACCCAGCACAACACATTCATTCTTGGTTGCCTCCTCATTCTTTTATCCAATTAAAGCAATTTATTTGGGCATGAATATGCAACAAAGGTAACTCTCAAAAGATTTTTTCCCTCCGTCCTGGTTATGAATGTAGTCTGCATTTTTTTTTTCCATATGCCATTCCAACTGCTGGTACATGCTTTTTAGTGTTATAATCTTCCACCTCATTTCTTGAATGGCTTTGATTAAAGCTATGTACTTTTCTAGTGCTCATTATTTCTTTTGGTTTAAAAATTAAAATAATAATATTAAAAAAGAGGGGAATAAAACCCCCAAACTAGCTTTCTCTCTGCGTGATTCTTGTATCTATTGAAGGAGATGTGTTAGGAAATTTAATACATATTGCTTCTAAACCCACACATACCACAATAGGTGCATTTATAGATAGCAGGCAATACTGTGAATAACTAGTGGTGTGGGAATTACCATGGAGATACCTAAGGGTAAGTCATGGGGGTTTTTCAATGTTAACAACTAAGTAAGAAGTATAAAAATCTCAGGTTCCTATTAGCTATGGTATTACGGCAGTTGTGCTGTCAAGATATTTAATTGTTAATGGTGCATTTTTTTGTCTTGCATCACAGTTTCCAGTCACTTGAAATCTTGGAAAGCACATGTACATGTATAACAAGTAAGCAGATCTGCTTCATTGAGGCATCTTAATTCAGGTGGAAGTTTAGAATCATTTATATTCTGCTTTTGTTGCTCTTGTAAATTGCTGGAGGACTCTGGATATAAGTTTTTGTTGTAAGATTGTGGATTGTCGGTGTTGCACTTTTATAATGTCACCTTGTCAGCATGTACCTGATCCAAAGAGGACTGGGAATATTGTTTACAGCTGTTGGGCTAGCTAATGAATGGCTGCAACTTAAGTCTGTGAAGTGATGCCATTTTACGCTTGTTTGTCCAGAGTGGGTGCTCTGGTTGCTGAGCGCTTTTGAGGAAGTAGCGTGCACTGTAGTGGGTCAGGTCCAGTGCCAGCAAGAGGCAGAAGACAATTTAATAATGATGCTGTACACACAGATTGGCCAGCTGGATACTTCCAAAGCAGGTGGCAGCGTCTTTGTACTTGAGAGAGAAAAATAAAATGTGAGAACTTTAAATTGGACACATCATCCCCTACTAAAAAGCTATGCAAATTAGAAACCTCTCATTAAATGCAAGCTAGAAGAAGCAGCCTCCTGATGTATTTGATCAGTTTGTGTGGTTTTGACTGAAATTATTTCATTTTGTACTGAGGATTTACCTTTTTATAAATTATGTTTAGTTAACTTGAATGTAATGTGAGATGTCTCTCTCTGGTCCCTAGATAACACTGAAATGATACTAGTTACAATTTTACAAGTCTGACAAATCCCTGGTAATCGTTATCTTGGTTGAAATCTAATTAATAGTAGTATAGTGTTACAGTCGTACCTCCTTTGTGAAATTTAATAGTCACTTGGTGACTTTCAGCCACTAGCTGCCTGGTAGGCATACATGTTGCAGTGGCAGGCTAGGTATATGCAAATCCCAAACACTCGGCAACATGTGGCTTACTGTGATGTGGAACACTTTTAAGAAAGTTCCTATTGCACAAGGAGGCATTTGAAAGAGCTTTTTGCTTGGTGGTGTGGTGTTCGGTTTTTTGTTTGTTTTTTTTTTTTAAATGGTGCGCCCTGGGGAAGTGCTCCTCTAGTTTGTTTTTTTTTTTTCCTTTGCTTTAACTCTCTGCATTGTGGTATGCATACAAATTGGAGAGAGTTGATTTATTTTTTCTCTTTCTTTCCAGATCCTTGTGAAATATATACTGTTCCATGTTTTCAGGATTATGCTTTGCTATGTTGTCCTTAGGCAGACTAAGGAATGCCTTTCCTTTAGTACAGCATCTAGTATTGTTCAGCTGAAGCTAAATATTTTCCTCCTGAATTTAGCTCTGCTTGTGCTTTGGTTCAGAAACAGTGGAAGTCAGGTCCAGGGGAGAGCCATGATAAAACAGCTATTCAATTAAAGGTCAGAATTTCACTTACTCTCCCTCTGAATTTTAGTATGTGTCTGAAACAGCACACTCTGATCATCAAGTTCTCTACCAAAGCAGTGGGGTCAACCTGCACTCATGCAGTATAGGGAAGGAAAGAGGAAGGTGAGCATTTGACTCAGTTTTCTGATAACTTGAGTCCTCTTACAAAGCTTTGGACCGTCTAGCCTATTTTCAATGCAGGTGGTTAAAGTTTGTGTTTGTCTGTTTGCATGAGGAAGTTCTTCACAAACTTTGGTGTGTCTGGATTTCACTGCAAGCACAGTGCCCAACTACATGGGTAGATCACAGGAGAGCTTAGCTTTGGGGTATGTAGGAAGGGTAACGTAACAGCACAGCAAAGTGCTTTATTGGTTCAGTGCTATTTGTGATCCAAACAGAACCATGATCCACCTGGAAAGATTACAAAGGAAAAAGTGAACAGCAAGAGGGAGTTTTTCTTCTCCAGAATCTGCCTCTTTCACTGGCTGCTAGCCATTGGAGATTTGGTTAGTGACCCATTTGTTATAGCTGACTGCTAGGAGTAAGTCCATGACTCTCTGGATCTGTTTCAGAATTGGATACATCTTTGGGGTTCTTTCATTCAGGTAGTGTGGCAGATGGGAATGCGCCATGATCCTATGCAATGGGGTCAAAACCACCTAGAAGCCACTCCAGCAACCGCAGCATTGCATACTTGTAATACAATCAATATAACCAGTAAGAAAGTATAAGATCTTCTCTCATGACTGTGTTGGTCATTTCTCAGCTGCTCAGTTGTTGCACATTCAAACTCTAATTGCCGCTACTAGTGTGTTCTGTTCACTAGGCCACTGAATACTGTATCTATCTGGAAGGCTAACTGCTCTTGCTTGTCCCTTGTGTGCTAGCATTTTTTGAGATGGTAGGAGCTGGTTTGGTGACAAGCATCCCCTGTTAATGCAGATGTAGAGCTGCGTGCTGGAATACTGATAACCAAAGGAAACACTTTTGTGCTTTACGGATAAGCAAGCTTTACGTTAGATGGAAGACCGCATAGCATAATTAGTCATTGACAGTACCTTTCACTAAGCAATTGCATCTATCCAGTTGACAGTTCAGCCCATTTCAGATGCCAGCAGTGCCACTGGAATTGCATCTCCTAGATCAGTATTGGGCTACAGAAGAAGCAGTATCTTCACAAAAATCTTAGCATGTTAGTTTTCATTTTAGTCCTGATGAACACAAGCCTGAAGCGAAACAGTAGGAAGGGAGATGAGCAGTAAAAAGCATGACGACTTTGAAAATACCTAGAAGACCTTTAAAAGATAGAAAACCAAAGAAAACTAGAGACAGCCTACAGGGAAACCTAACTTGTCTCTAACAGACATCTAGTCTGGAATTTCATCATACCTCTGATTGAGGAAAGAAAGACCAATTATCCCAGGAAAACATGGATTGCATTACATATGCATTCACTGCCAAAGGGGGAGAATGTTGATTACTTAACACAAAAGTGCTGAAGCCATTAGTACAGCCTTTTAGAGTTGAAATAAACATGTGTATTATATGCCTGTAAATCCCAGTGGACAGCACAACTGGTGTCATGTTCCACAGTGGATCCATTAGCAACATAATGTCATCTAACCACAGGCCATGCTAATGGTTTAAATTAGAATGTGTGGGGATTTTTTTAATTTATAAAAGACACTGCTGCCTGATTAGAATAAACCTCTTCAGCATAAAGCTGCTGCTCTTGTATGAAAACCCTCGTGATACATCACTTCAAGCAATATCAATGAATGGGAAGGTGTGAAACTAAGCTTTTTGAGCGTGCAAGAACTAACAGAGAGTTGAACAAAATCAAATGCATCCATGTGGTGCTTGATAGCTCAGAAAAAAGGGCTGGGATGTCTTTAAAAGCAACTGAAATCCAGTGTGGAGCAGGTGACAACAGATGTACAATGGTATGTTTGTGCAAACACATTTTATAGCTGAAGATAATTGGCTCCACCATACTATGGGCAACAATGCTCCACTGGCAGTAGTGGTGCTAATTGCTTGAGGTAGAGAAATGGGCAATTGTTATGGGTCTAATGCAGAAAAGAATCTGTGTAAATCAAAAGCATGACCTCAGCACAGAAAACAGAAGGACGTGTGAACTTGGAGGCTGCTGTCCTTCTTTCATGGTTGTTTTAAATGCCTCTGGCAGAGGTATGGTGGCTACTGCTGGGGCTTCAAATCTTTTCAGAAAACACAGCACTCGTACTATACAGCTTCCCACATAATTCCTCTGTGAAAGCATTTCACCAGAAGGCTGTGTTACAGTAGGACACCAGTAATTCATGCTCTCCTATGGAGCTGGAGGGCAGACTGCTAACCTTGATACTGTATGGCTAACTAATAGTACTGCTAGCAGTACTTCACTTTAAGTCTTCTGTCTATGTACTACTCTTTCCTTCAGAAAATGCAGATGTTTTCCCTCCTCATTCTCCATATCGCTTATGGGCCTGAAAATTCTGTTCCAATTAGGAGAATCGGTTAAGCACAATAAATAAAGAGCTGCTTACAAAACATGTCTCATGCAGTTTGGTTGGGGGAGAAGAGAGGAATGGAAATAACCTCTCTCCTGATGAGTAGAGAAGCAGGATGGGGACTTTGTGCTCATAAAACTTACCTGAAATAGTTCTTACCTCTTTTAAATGAGATGCTAACTCCACAACAGAGTTGGTCCCCTAAGGTACTAGAGTGTATCAGTCAGCTCAATTCTGATACCTTACGAGCGCTTGTTCTCACTGCAAAGATAATTTGATCATAATTAGAGAGGCCTCCAGTCTAAATCCAGTAGTGCTCTTACCTTGGACCGGCTGGCCTACTGGAGAGTGTGAGCAGAGCTCACAAGCTACTTAGTAGACGACATCACAGTCCAAGCTTGCTTCCCTGCTGCACCAAGAGACACAACTTTTTCTTTCTCAGTAAAAGCACTGTGGAGTGGCAGTACCTGCTTTCTAAACAGGTTTGCATGGGTCAGCTACTGGAGTGGAACAAACCCATGCTGTGCTCACACAAATCAAAAAGTGTAAGTACCATATCCCTGAGAGAGAGGGAGGAAAACTGTGATCCAATTTGTTGTATGGAGATGACAGCAGAGGTTCAGACAGAAGGAAAGCAGGGTGAAGCGTGGTGGGAAAGCAGTCTTCTTCAATCTGTATTGGAAAAGAGAGCAAGACAACCTTCATGGAGTAAATGATGTTAGTATTTCTGCAGTGAAATAAGCTCTAGAAAGATAAATCCTAACTCCTCACTGTACAGTGTCCCTCTTTGGGAAAAACTCTTACGTTTTGTTCCACCAAAAGGATTTCTGAATTCCACTGGCTGTTCACATGTTTTATGTATATATCTATGCATATTTTAGGAGTGCCATTCAAGGGAATGTTTTAATTTCCCAGCTGTGTGCAGTTAGACCTCCCATACATTATTGTTTATATATGCCCTTTGGTAAAAGCCAAGTGCACCCTAGGAAATTAATCTGATGCTGTAGCTGAAATACTGGCCTCTGACTACAATATGGAAGGTGATACTTGCTTCTTTTTAAACGCTTTCTTAAAGCAAAAACCAGCTCTCAGATTGTTTGTCTTTTCCCTGACAGATCTAAAGGAAGCTAAAATGTTCATTTAGTTCTTCACCACGAGGGGTGGGTGCTTTCTATGAGAAGTGATAAAAAGGGCATTTTAAAAACTACCTGTAGTTGACACCCACGACTGTGATTTCTTTTGGACAGGCTAAGGTTAAATTGCAGCCTTAAACAGAGCTGTGGCATTGTACATGTGACTCTTAGCTCTGGAGCCAACTCTGATCCCTGTCGGGGTCAGCTGACAGGACTGGAGTAGACTTCACCAGCCCCATGCTGAGTTCAGGCAAAGTGATGTAGCTCTGCCCCTGGTCTGCAGGTCTGCTGTGTGAAGTACTGTTCTGTGTTGTGCCCATTTAGTATTAGCTTAGTGTGCAAAGTAACAAGAACTCACCAATGCCCCAGTATATACAAGCTTGAAAAGGATACTTTTACAACCAGGCTTGGTTGCTGCACTGGTAGAGGGCATCTCTAATCGTGTTCCTAAGCCTGTTGTGGCAGCTGCTGTGAGGTGCTGAGCTGCAGGCTTTTGCTGCTGAGATGCTGCAGCTACCTTCCTGGTCTGCTCGTTCACTAGGGAGCATGTCCCTTTTCTTCTAAGAAATGTGTGAAATAAAGCAGGGGATAACAAAAAATGAGTTATTCACTAGCATCTCTGATCCCCTAAAGAAGGCAGCACTGGTTTGCTTTGAGTTATGGCACATCATGCCTCACTGGCATCTTGCTTTCACTGAGGGGGGAGGTCTGTAACTGCATTGGTTAGATTGGGATGTCCAAAGTCAAGGTAACAGTGGTTGGATAGAGTCTCTCTATGTTGAATGTGAAGAGAGTTGGCTGGTTTTGAGCCATGCAGGGAAAGGCTATATTCCTTTTGTGATTTCTGAGCAGTGGTTTTGAAAGCTCTTGCTGAGCCCACTTTAACTAGCTTATAGCGAATGCCCCAACGTTGCTTTCTTGATCCTTGAAAGCTTCTGTTAGAGTGAAAGGCCTTTCCACGTGACTTATGCCAATCTCTTTGCTGATGAGCTAGCTTGCTACCTTGTGAACCTTGAATTTTGTTTTTTAAAATGCTGGGAAATGCAAACGTGCATAAGCACTATTAGCATCCTCTGTAAGAGAAATTGTTGAGCTAGCTGAATACAAGTCTGGTTTCCCATTTGCTATCGCTGTTGCGGGATTTATCACATGACCGTGAACAGTCTCAAGTAATAGACCTTGTTCTATAATATTACCTACCACATACACTTTCTGCTTCAGAACCTTACAATCTGCTTGACATTTTCAAAATTACCGAAGGGAGCTGTGCAGGAATTAGACCCCAACTCCTTGAAATGCCTAAAAAAAAAAAAAAATAAGGCTGCTGCATGTTCTGAGGTATACCTGGTATATAAGGAACAGGCTCTGAGTCTGAGTTTTCTGTAAGTCTGACTTCCCATCTTTAAGTGAAGAATTTTCAAAACTTCACTGCACCTTTTCCTAAAGAGGCTTCATTGCTATTAGCAGAGCAGCTAAACCCATTTACTGCTTCTGACCTCAGCATATAATCAGCATTCGGTCTTGCTTGGAGCCTTTAACTGAGCCGGGAAATCAGTCTTACAGTTCACATTTGTATGAGAATGCCTAAGAAGTGCATGTTCCTGTTTTTTCCTTAATTCAACAAAAGTTACAATTGAGTTTGCATTTCCTCAGTTAAGGAATTTGTCTCCAGTTGGGGTAAGAAGATAAAACTTCAAAAACTGTGTTCAAAAATGGGAATGCAAAATAAAAATTGGCAGCATGGCATAGTTTGCTCATCGTATTTTTCAATATCAGACATTAATGTGTAATGTAACAGAGGTGAAGATAAAACACTCAAAGTGAACATTTGGTATTGAAATGTAGTTGGGATAACTCTGAACAACCTTTTCTGTGCTTGTCATGTTTTTGCAGATTGTTTGAATATTCCCTCCTCAGTGGGGAAGCTGATCCAACAGAGAAGTTTGGGATAGGTTGTAATAAAAGCAAATGCCAAGCGGTTTTCTTTTGAGAAACCCTAGTTTGCCATTTCTGCCAGTTCTGATCTTTTCATGGTGGTCATGTTCAAAATGCCTGTGTAACTCTCCCCAACATGTACAGCTCCAGTGGAAATCCTTGGCATGGGATTATTTTAGCCTGATTATCCACAGCTAGTTTTCTTCACACACGAATACAGTCTATAAGAAGCAAATCGAGCACGTATTTGGCTTGAAACATCAAAGTCAGTCACTGAAGTAAATCTAGAAGGGCAGTAAAATTTTCTTGTCATTGCTGTTTTCCCCTCTTAGGGGAAAGAGTCATCTTTTATCACATGTCTTCTTTGGCACCTATGGTAGCAGATACTCGAAGGACTTTGCCTGTGCATGGTAGCAGCAAGGAGAAGCCAGGGTAGCCAGGGGAATTGAGGCTTTGAAACTACGGTGAGGGCCTAGCGTGGAGGGGGTTTGGGGCATGAAGCTGATGTGTTGCATTGTGTTCACTGGAGGAAAAAGGAAAAAGTAAACTTTTGAGAAGCTTGGGAAGCTTCAAAACAAATTTTATTCTCTGTTTTTTATCATAGTGTGGACTGACTCAGAAAAGCCTTCAGAGACTTCACTGTCTCATCTTTGATACCCACACTTAGCTTTTTAGGGTTGGGTTGCCTCAGCTACAACTGAGCACAATAAGAAGTGAGGTCATCTGTATTAGTTTTTGACCATTTATCTTGATGACTTGGCTTCAGTAGTGATATATGGGACTTTCTCTTCTACAGTAGATTCCTTCCAGCATCTGACTTAGAGCGCCTTCAGTGCCCTCACTGTAACTTTCACTGGAGTGCCAACTTAGCAGAGACCTCTCATTTTCAAATTACATGATAGATTGCTATGGTGACAGTTCTGTTGTGCAAAGCTGCCAGCAGGGATGGTTTAGACTTAAATGAAATGAATTAAAATAAATGAAACCAGTGCATTGTCTTAGTTTCAAGCTTATGAGTGACAGAATAGTTTCTTTTTTAAACCTTATTCTATTGAAAATGGGTCCCAAAATTTCTACCATCCTTTTGTGGGGCCAAGAGTTTTATGTCTCATTATGGGGCCCTTTATCATGTTTGTGCTTTCTGTTTTGAGCTGAGGTGCAACTTCAGAAGCACACCCAGTGAGCCTTGGATTAATTATCGAAATAATAAATGATCAAAAATTAAATTGTGTACTTAAATTTCTAAGCTGGATTTGTCCACTTTCAGTTTCTAGACCTTTGTTTCTTCATTGAGAATTTCTCTCATCAGGGGTCTCTTCATGGCAGACATTTAGGAGAGACTGTTTCTTATTTCCTTTCTGCTTTTTCTAGACCTTAGCTTATTTATGTGGCTTTTTTCTAAAATTCTTCCGATATGGTACCCCTTGTCTCTCCCTTCTCCTTGAGCAAGGACACCTGGACTACACAGAGCATTTCAGGTAATTCTCTGGCCGCTTTCTCAATCCTGCCTTGTATCTCTTGCTTGAAGACCTGGCAGTCACACTGGCCCTCCACCATAACATGGGGAAGCCTTAGCTATGGGGAATTTCTGTTCCCCTTTCTGTCTTACAGTCCTTAGTCATTCACTCCGTGGCACCGTATTTCAGGATTTCACATTCTTCCCGTCTTACAAGCAGAGCTTTACATCCAAGATATTTTGTCATGTATTTGGTTTGTTTAACCATCCCTAGCACTCAAATGAATCATCTTATTCCGAGAACAAGTTCGTCTGTGTAACAGACCCATTGTCATTACTATTAACGAGTCTTCCAGTTTTCAGTACTGTGTGAATCCTACTTGCAAGGATTTAATAACGATCTGAAGGAAAATAATACTGTGTTGTTGAATGTTTCCCACTTAAATTTTTTCTGTGCTCTACTGCTGCAATAGTTACCAGCTTATGAGTTGCAGAAGTACGTATTTTTCTGTACTGCCATGTGAGGCTAAATCAAATATTTTAGAGTCCTCATTGGCTGTGGAAAAATATCAACATTATGACTGTATCTTTTATCTCGCTGACTCTTTCATACCAGTTTCTACTGTGTTTAAATCAACGTCAAGCTTATCAGCCTGGGGATTGCCTGGATATTGCCTGGAATTTCACAGGGAGGTGCAAAATATTTAAGAATGCATTACTAGTACCCATTGAATAAAGGCACTACTAATATATGAATAAAGGACTACTGATATACTTAAATGTGTTAATACCTGTCTTCCTCATTATGAACCTGTATTCTAATCCATCCCATGCACTGAAGGGATGCCACAAATAAATAAAAACAACAGAAGGGACCCAACCCCTACCCAAAATAATTCTGAGTATAACAGAACTGGGACAGTATGCTGAGTATGGTCTGTCATATGTATGTAATTTGCTGCTTTTGTTTTAAAGGTAAATGACATTAGGTGAGGAAAAGATAGCTGACATAGTCCTAATCATCTTTGTTTTACCTGTTCAGCACCAGTGCCAACCATGCTGTCGCACACGTAGATGTGATTGAAGCATTTGTTATGATGTTCTCCCAAATGCTACTAGAAAAATGAATTCAGATAAATTTGGACTGAGTTCTGGTGGATTGAAGATTGTCAGGAAGACCATAAATGACAAAGAGCAATGTATTGTGTGTGATGAAGGGAGGAGAAAAAGCCGGAGGCTGCTGAGGGCTGAGGTGTTCCTCAGCTTTCATTAATGACCAATGAGAAGAAGTAAACAAAATATTACTCAGTTTCACAGATGCTGCTCTGTTCTGAAGGACTGAGAATGCCGTTTAGAGTACAAAAACAATGCAGAGGGGAATGAGTGGGATTAGAAACAAGGAGAGAAGATGGAGTCCAAAAATCTAGTCTGTATGTCTAGAAGGAAAGAACATAAAAAGCACAAGTTTGTCTACAAACATAGACTATGTTAGAGGAAAAACTTGAGCAACAGGAATGTTTAAGGAAATGTCTATCCTCTGACCAAACTGAAAATGCTGTTGGAATGTAATATGGCCAGTCATGCTAAGGTGTTTGTGCTGTTCTGTGTATATGCAGAAGCATCATTACACATATGGTGGGCAATGGAGTGTGTGTGTGTTTCCAAGTAAGGTGTAAAATAAGCTGTCTCTATGGGAAAGGAATTCTTTAATGAGCAGGTCTGTTGTGTATGGAAGGGAGGTGAGATTGTCTCAATCTTTACCTGCCTACATAGGACATAGCTTTTCTGATGCCAGCCATCTGGCCAACAATTTCACTAATATAAAAAGCATCTTCCCAGCCTCAGCTACCAGCTGATCTGGCCTCTGCAGGTTTCCTAAAGCCCTTGTGAGCTGGGCTTCATAGCAGAGAAACTTTTGGAGCCACAGTGGATGGCTTGTGAGGCTGCCACTTGACATGCAAGTATAAGGTGATGGGGAGTTTCATGACTGTGTTATGCATAGCTGTAGAACCACCTCCTCTTACTTGCTTTTGATTCTAGCACCTCTGGGTTTCCCCAGTGTCCCCTAGTGTCTTTATTGGGAGACACTATGAACAATTTTTTTTTTCCTTATTTATCTTCGATGGCTTTCTCCAAACCTCTTATTGTTTCCCTCCATTACCCCATCCCCTTTGCCAGGCTGAAGAGTCCTACTCTAATTGAGTATTCTTTGCATAGAAGCTGTTCTGTTACCTTTGATTGCCTTTCTTCGCTTTTTTTATCAGCCTAAGAATACTTAGGAATTTTTTGAAGGGAGAGAAATGGAAGGTTTTCTCTCAATTGCCACCAAATATTTATTTACTGTTTCCTATCAGTGAAATTCAGGTTTCTGAAAATTGCCTACATAAAAGATTAGAGCAGAAATGGCCAGTTTCCATATCCTGCAAGTAGAGTACCCAAAAGCTCATTTGGCCAAGCAGTGCAAAGTATGGTCTAGACAGTGAGAAACAAGGGCAGAGAGGAACTGAGGAGCTGGTTGCAAGTGGGTATCCTGCTACTTCCCAGGGCTTCCTCTCCTCCCTTACAATAAGGGAGGTAGGTAATTGCTTTGCAGCAGGCTCTTGCAGCAGCCTTTGGCTGTTGGCCTCACAGATGTTCTTGGGTCAGTTTTCCTTACAGATAGGGATTGAGATTCCCCATGCTCCAGTGTTGCAGAAGTGGCACTTTACATTTCTGCCATCTCTTTTACTGGACTGTGTTTTTAAGGGATGTCAGAGCCCTGATCTCCAACAGGGGCACCAAATTTGTACTCTGTGTGCTCAGATGCAAGCATGTGTGGCATACTAACATATTGCTCCTACATTGCCTATTTTTAAGATTATGAAAAAGCATAAAGTGCTTCAACTAAGACAACTTATTTTTGCTGTTTTGCCATCAACTGCAAATATATTTGGCAAACCTGCTAATCAATGTTGACTGGCCTGCTCTGTGCTGTCTTATCTGTGTTTGACTATCTTGTCTGTTATGATTTGTTGAATATAATTTTGTTTTGTTACAGCCTAAATTTTGATGAAAACTCTTAACGTGTCTCCTCACTCAAAATGAGATTTATTGAGGGTGATGGAAGAACACTTAAAATGTGCAGAGTACTGAATGAAAATACACTTATAATAATTGCATCTGTTTTACATCTGCATTGGTAAAAGATTGCAAAGAGTTTGAATTAAGGAAAGAAAACTGCCAAAAAGAGGACAGGATACAGATTCTGAAGAGATGGGGAAAATTTTCTTTTGTTTTGCCTTATTTCTCTCAAGACTGAGTATCTTATCTCCAAGCTGCACAGTATTTATGGGGTTTCTTCTGAACCCTTGCTTTTTGTAAAGAAAAGTAGTTCAGATGTCAATCAAACTCCTGAGATTTGAGCCTCTAACAGAGAACCAGTTTTGCCTGCTCTCGCCTCCAGTCATATGTAGCTGCTCCCTGGACCGTGGGTAGAAGAAGAAAGAAGAGGAAGGTAGGAGAGGAATGCAACTGCATCAGTGTCATGATGCTACTGGGCAGTGCCAATGAGGAGAGGCTGTACTACAATCCTGTCTTATCCTCTGCCTTCCCTCCCCTACTGGCACATCCCTGTCTCATTTGCTCTCTTGTGGTTGTGATAGCTGAAGCAGAGATTGTCTCTTGCTATGTGCGGGTCTGGCACAATGAAATCCTGAAGTGGAGGTATTGGTGCCTAATAAGAGTAAATAAAAGCACAGAAGAGCTCTGGCCTCGATTCTGTCTGGCAGCCTTGGGGCTTGGAGTTGTCCATGATCTATTAAGGTCTTGCTGGTACTCAAAGGCCATGTAATAATGATAATTGTCTTTTTGTATGCCTTCCTGAAATATTTTGGTGCAATTATGGTCCTTTTTTTTTTTTCCCTTATGGCTACTGCATGACTGTTAATTGTTACTCTTAAAAGTCTGGCAAATTTTCAGTAAACGTCAAGGGTGCTGCACTTTTCTGTATGATTCAAGAAGGGTAATAAGAGTCCTAACCTTAAAAAACCAAACCAAACCAAAACCACACCACAGAAACCCCCAAGCCCTCCCCAACAATATTCTTGCCACCTTGCTTCTTTCATAGCACTAACTGGGGTAATCCTAAAATTTCACTGTAGCTTGTCATCAAACCACGTTAACACAGAAAGGCAGAAAGGTAGTGGTACGTGAGATATGTCAAATAAAACAGAAGCATGCAACATGGCCTTGCTCAGACACTTCAAAATCATAGTCTTTCTCTCTTGCTGTACACTGTGTGCAGCACCTGGCATCAGGCAGCAGCGTCCCTCTCCCATGTGTTTGCAGAGCGCCATTCAGTGAGGGTATCCATGCTGTCAAAAACACATATTCAGAGAAAATGGCTTATTTTCTGCATACTTCTGGAATCTAGAAAAAGTTGCTTCATTTCTTCTTCTCTTTATTAATTAGAAGTAGAAAAAAAACTACTTGTCTTCTAGTAGGTGAGTCCAGGATAAATATTCACATGGACTGTTCTCCAGGAAGGGTGACGTGGGCCCAGCAAATAGCATGTTGATTCTGCTTTGGGCTCACTGATCTGCTGGAAAACCTTAGGCAAGTGCATCTAGCACTACACTTGTCTGTCTTGTCAACTACTTCTTGGGGTTGTGACTGATTTTTGCTACCTGTTTGCATAATTGTTGCTGTTTGCATTCCTGTCCATAAAAGCACTGCAGCTTCCTTTCTTTCACTTATTAGGAGAATAATGTTGTCATCTGTATTATCTAGAAGCAGGCTGGCTGTGGCTTCTCCCCCTTGACTTAAGTCAGCAAGGCCTTGTATCTAGTAATCTGTTTAAGAAGTCAGCAACCTGATGATATGTAAGGTAAAACCTGCAGAGACTGTGCTTCCATGTCTAAGTCTATTAAGGTGAAAGAACAGAAGGCTTACAGCCTCAAGCTTAATTAAACAAGTGGATTTTCAGCTAATGTACTGGAGAGAGGAATTGCTGTGTGTAAATGATAATAAGAGACTTCCCTGTTTAAAAAAAAAACAAAAAGAAAGAAAAAAACCTTAAAGAAAAATAGCTGTCAAATTATTCTGAAAGCCACTGGTTTACGTGTCAGTCAGAGGATCTTGCTGCTCATGGCAACAGCCTTACTGACACAAGATTAGAAACTGCTTTTTCAACTGTCATCCAGGACCGTACAAGTAATTGATTTTTAGGTTCAGCTGCCAAACTAAAAATAACAATAATAATAAAAAATGGCTTAGAATAGATCACGTGTGACTTCCCCCCAACCCAAATAGAAAACCAGCATTATTTTACATGAATAAAGTATTGCATTTTGGTTATTTTTTGTTAAAAGTGAAAAAACAAATTGGTAGAATCTCCTTATAGGTGTGTTAATTCGTTTCTGTTCTGATATGGTGAAGATAGGGGTTTTTAAATATTTCATACTGGATTTGAATATTTCATAATATCAATTAGCTATACTTTTTTCACATAAAGGGTCAAGTTTTGAAAGCTGTGTGTGGCTATGTACTGTATTGATCTCAAGGGAGACAACTTTAGCATCTGATAACATCTGATTGCATGTTCATAAGAGTCATAAGGGGAAAGACTGTGATGTGAAAGCTGCCTTAGAGATTTGAATCCTCATTTTCCCTTAAAGTAATCAAGTACTTGAAGCCTCTAACGTAACAAAATGCAAGTGAAAGTGTACAACTCCCTTTCATCTCCTTGTAGGTAGGTAGGTCCAAATAATATCTTGTGACAACACAGTGAAATCAAAGGTGGCATTTGTCTTCAGGATGTATTAAGGTGTCCTTTGAAATCAGCAGGGAGTTAGACCCTCACTCACTCCAGGTGCTGGCACCCCAGACTCATGAGCCCCTGTGATCCAAGGTGCCACTCCAGTTGCTGATACTTAAGTTCACTCACTCCAGTCTTTCCAGTTGCTGGCACTGCAGACCCCCATACACACACAGGCACACAGAAAGGAGGATCCCTCACCCAGCAAAATAGATAGAAATGAAATTTGATAAGAAAATAGGACAGACTGTGCCGATCAGGTGCAGGGTGTTGTCAGATAAGTGTACAGAGCAGCCCTGTTGACAGGAGATTGGTCCTTTTTATCCCCTTATCCCCCTCTGTTTTCCCACAGTTGTTCTTCTCCAAATCACCTAGATCCATCCTTTTCCCTGCCTTCGATTCCTCTCCTAAACATCCCATAATAAGATCTGTGCAATCCCCAGATGCTCTTTGTCTGCACCCTGTAATATGTGCGTCCTGCCATTGTGTGTCTGTGCTCCTTTATGTGTGTGCAGACCAGCTTTTATCACATAACCTAATGCTGTTATCTTGGCTTTTTTTTCAGTCAGTTCATATGTTTAAGGGGGTTATGGTGCCTCAAGGGCCATCTGCATTCTCTCTTCCATGATAGTCTGGGGTATTTTGCTGAATACAGTACAGCCTTCAGTAGCACTGAGCTGTGTTTCAAGAAAACCATCTCTGGGAGTGTGTTGCCTGGGTTTTTCTTTCCCTGAGACTCTGGTCTAGGAAAGACTGAGATCAAGAGGTGACTGAGTTTAGTGGCAAATAGAGTTTAATGTCAAAGAGGCTTAAATATTTTGCCACTACCAAATGGGAATTTTGTTCACTTCTGAGAAAACTGTCAACACTTCTCCTAAGTCTCGAGGTTTGTTGTGGTTTTTTTGTTTTTGGTTTTTTTTTTTTTTAAACTCATCTCTGTTATTCAGTTCTTAGTCCTTGTAACTTCTGGTTTCTGTCTATCAGCTGTGGATGCAAGAAAGCCCTTAGATAAATTGCCTCCATTCTGACAGATCCATCTTCTGACAACTTTATGCTACATCTCTTAGTGTGCCAAAACCTACATTAAACTCAGTCAGTTAGTAGTAAAAGTGTTCTGGTAGAAGAGTCTGCTGAAAAGTAGGCCCTCAGACTTGGCGCTGTTGTTAGAAGATTTTTTTTTTTTTATCCTCTATCAAGACTCCAGTCACTCTGTGGCTTTGACTTAAGTTGGAGCCAATGGAAACGCGTTCTCTGCATCACACTGGGTTTCCATAAAATACTACTTGTGGAGCTCAGCTCTCCTAGTTATTTCTGTTGCCAGCAGTACTGGAGACAAAAATAAATTTATTTCTGCAGCTACCACAAAGTCACCATGCTGTCGTGTAGGGTAATGGGAATGGCCATGGAGTAAGTCTGTCTAGAGACCTTTCTCTGGGGCCAGACTCTTTTCAGTGGTGCCCAACGACAGGACAAGGGGCAATGGGCACAAATTGGAACACAGGAAGTTCACCTGAGCATGAGAAAAAAACGTCTTTACTGTGAGGGTGACAGAGCACTGGAACAGGCTGCCCAGAGAGGCTGTGGAGTCTCCTTCTCTGGAAATATTCAAAACCCGCCTGGACGCGGTCCTGTGCACCCTGCTCTAGGTGAACCTGCTCAAGCAGGGGGGTTGGACAGGATCCCTTCCAACCCCAACCAGTCTGTGATTCTGTGATTCTCCTTTCTGACCAGAATCCAGTGACAGGTATTGACTATAGCTGTTGCCAAGCAGGAGACATAAAAGAAGATATCAGTTCAGAAATAATGTGGTCCAAGGGAAAGAGTCTTTCTAGCCATTTTGGCAAACCTACCTTTCCAGTTGTTACGTTCTTGGAAGTAGCTGTGGATGTTTGTTTTGTGCCAAAGCAGCTAACCCCTCTGTGCTCTGGCTGTGCTCCCAACCTGGGTGGCTGCGGCTGCAGCCATCCTGAGCTGCACACAAACAAGAGGTAGTTATGCTTCTGTGCCGTCTGCACAGATATATCTGCAAGGAACAAGCAAATAGCAATACAACAGAAGATCAGGAAAGAGATAGGAAAAATAAGGAGCAAGTGTTAATCATTGGGATGCTTGTAAAGCAGTGCTTAAAAATGCTTTTGGATGCATGCTATATTCATTAGCTTGATTTTTCTCTCGGGTTAGCTTAGATTTGGAGGTAATGATTTTCAAAACTTCCTAGGTCACTCCAGTGCATGCCTTGTAATCTAAGGGAGAAAGATCTTTTATATTCCTATGTACCTCAGCTGTGAGACTGGCTTCATATTAAAGAGTTTGCTTACCTTTGTCTAAATAAGCCATGTGTGATAGCACTGTCTGAAGGCTCTGTTCTTTTCCCTTGCCACATGGCAGTGTTCACACCTCAGCTGTTCCCTGCCTATACATATTCAGGAGGAAGTTGCAAGAGCATGGATTTTTTAGTAACAGAAAAAAATGTTTTCGCTGGTCCTGTGTAAATTTGTACATTTCTTTATATCTGCAATTGGATTTTTTTCATGTAATCACAGAATCCAGGGACTTAAGAAAAATGGAAAGCATCGTGAGCATCTCAGTCAACCTCGTAATGATTTTTTGAAACAAATGCTGAAAGAAGGTGCTTTTTGCCATGTGGACAGACTTCAGCGTGGACTTGCCATAGGGGAAGGGAAGACTTCCCTGTAATGTGTAAATGTCTCACCTGGTGGTGGGGATATTATATAGGACACAACTGCAATTTGCTATGCACTTGTGCACTTGCTGTAAGCTCTGCCGATGTTTCTGTTTGGTACAGTGTGTATAATTTCTTCTGTGATAGGTGACAGCCTGTGACAGATCCTTTCTAATAAAAGGCAGTTTCCCTGAGGCTCTGTAGATCTCATCTCCTTGCAGAGAAACTTCAGGGAAGTTCCCAAGGTTTTCAACCCAAGTTGCATGGGCTTCTCTCCCACCTTGCCCCTCTTTGCTGCTTTTTCTTCAGGATGATTTCTGCTCATCACCTAACATGAACTCACCTTGGCAGCTGTTCAGTGCTAAACAAAACAGCCTTGTCCTGAGGAAACAGCACAAAGGAGAGATTCCAGTGACTTTCTCTAGCCTCCGAAGAAAAAGCTTGTGTTGTGTAAGACCTTTTCTTTATGTTCTATAGCAAAAGGAGCTGTTAAATATGGTATTACCAGAGACATGACTGATTATCTCCACAGCAGTAGAAAACCGTTTCAGAGAACCTTTCACAAGGCCGAGCTGGGGGGCTAACGTATGTGGTGCCATGAGAGCCCCCTGTTGCTAACAGGAATCTTTCTGTGGAGCCTATCAGCAGCAGATGAGGCTCTCATCTGTCTGCTTAGTGTATCTGACAGTGCAGAGCTCCAGGCAGCATGGTGTGGATGTGGAAGGGTACAGCTGCTCCGCGATGTGAAGCTTGGTGTGGTGCGTGCAGAACTAATGGAGGAGAAAAACCTGCTATCCCTGCAGGTCCCCTTCTTTCCTTCTGAATCTGCCCTGTGCAGTCTGAGCATGTCCTGCAGTAACAAATAACTTTGTTTCCTGTAAGGTCCTGTGAAAACACAGGCTTGAGGGGAGCTGGATACTTTTTCTTTGCTTCACAGTAGTTTTATTTTTTTTTTTAAATAAGGAGAAAAAGGTTAGGAACGTAGAGCATCTGGGTCAGTTGCAGTGGCTCTGACTTGGCATTCTGCCCTGCACCTGTAACGCTGTTCCAGAGGGCTGAAAAGTAAAGTGGTGTCACACTGGTGTCACTTGTACAAAGGGTACTTTTACGATGGGTAAATGGAAGCAGTTGAAAACCTCAGATATGAATTTGTCTGCTCTTGGCATAAGGCTCTGCAATATGGAAAACACTTGGGTTTTTTGACAAAGGTGGTTCTAAAAAACCGAGAACCAAAAAAAAATATTATTAACAGTTAGCAGACATTACTGAAAATGTTGTTCTTGCAAGGTCTTCCATTGTTACACCACTGGAAACAGACACCTAGCCTTGTGTCCCAATCCTTATTTACAAGAAACTTAAGGGAGTTGGATATTCAGTTGGCGACCTTTTCTGTTATCTCACCTAATTCTCTTATGCTACCTTCTTAGACTGCTTTTAAAATTATGTTTGAGGTTCTTGTGCCTCTGTTTTGGTGCCCAGGCCTAGATCTGCAAGTTAAAACTTTCTTTGACCTTCAGTCAGCAACGTTAGGCAGTCATCTGGGCATTGCTGACTGCCTCAAACTTTAGTTTCTAGTTCATCTGATATGACGACAAAGTATCTTCCCCAGTGTTGGGGTTAACTTGATAGAATGAGAGGATACCACATCACTTAAAATAGCTTACCACACTTAGTGGTGAATGGTGTGGCTGAGAACAACTCCACCACAGTTTTTATTTTAGCAGTGGGCATGGTCCTAAGCTTTCTGGGGATGATTTCTCCCAGTCCCTCCAACAGCAGTAAGAAAAAATGAAAGTCAGGAGAGGGCCACTGCCACTGAGTTGCTGCACCAGGCTGAAAGCCCAGCCTGTTAAATGTGAAAATCCATTCATTGTTTAAGTTTTGATTATATCTTTCTTTCAGACCAAGGACAGCATAGCCACAGCAACATAAATAGGTGGATGTACATTGGATCACATAATTTGCAGGGTGTCTCTGTGGAAAATTTTGTTGTAAATGTGTGATTAATGCCTTCAATTATTATCTCTAATTGAACAGACATGAAAAGGGCCCACTTTGTAAACCCTGATAAGCCTACTGCACAGCTGCTAGGAGAGTATTGAGACCTGGCGGGATCGAACTGTATTGCATTTTGTCTTTTGTAAGCATAGCAAGTTGTTGAAGCCTAGCAGAAAAATATAAGTGATTGTTGAAATTCCATTCCTGTAATCTGCTGAGTACTGATGTCTGAGAAGACAGAAAGGCTGTTTAGCAAATACACCCTCGCATTGTCATCAGTATTAAGTAATGGGACTTTAATATATTTAGATCATAATAATCTATCAGCTTAATATCAACTGCTCAGCGTGAAGCCCTCAACCACAGTCCTACCTCCTCTTCTTTATCAACAAGCTCAACAAATAGAACCCTGCAACAGTGTAAATACAGTGCTTATTGCAGGACAGAAGCAGCTTGCAGGCCATATCTTTTCAATCACTGATATATGGGGTATGAAAACTGTTTGAAGACATTTTTTCAGATGAAAATACAAGTTTTAGAAGCAAAACCTTATTTTTCCCCTCAAAAAGTAGTTTTGATGCAATTCTGGCACTTTTCCATTTGGAAATTTTGGATTAAAATTGTAGTCCTGCTTTATTTCATAAGGCACCTACTTCCCCGTCTTCCCTCCACTCCCTTCACCCCACCCCACCCCCCAGCCCACCAGTTGTTAAATCTGGAACCAATGTGTCAGCTGAAAAAAAAAATTATTTTGAAGACCTCCAACTGAAGAGAGAGATTTCTTTGGTAAATTTTTATGTGTGTGCAGTGGGGACATAATTTTTCAAGCATGTCTCAATGACTTGCTTGTATTTGTAAAGCAATGGCAAGGCTGGAATTAGAAATCATGTCTGCTGAACCTCAGCATTTCTAATGCAGTTAGTGCTTCTCCCAAGGTGGGTGCTTTTAAAGTGATGGCACAATCACTGACATCTGAGATGTTATGAAAAAGGAAAACACAGTATTTTTGAAAAACCTTGACAGAACATTGGGGCAGATGGCAGTGGGAGAGAGATGAAAAGCAGTGTCTTGTGCAAATAAAATACATTATATTCAGTTCACTTTGGTTATGGAGCACATTGCAGTGAATTTCATAGCACAGTATTATTGCATAAAAAGCATGCGACTAGAAGTCCATGTTGTTGCAATTGCTTGCACTTAAAAAAGGCAACACCCTCCCTACCCTCCTTACCCCCCCCCCCCCCCCCCCCCCCC